>JBAHVQ010220552.1:0-11128 GCA_036872915.1 Nanipora kamurai
GTTCGATTCCCGTCTAGGGCTCAGAAATCGTTTTTCTGAGTAAACGAGCTTGACGAACGTCCTCTGTTGTTCTGTTAAATCCTTTTTATAGCTTTGTCTTAACCAATATGCATTACATGAGGAATTACATTCAGTTTCTTCTTGTTAGTTTCTTTTTTATTTTTGTCGTCAGGAGCCTACTTCTGGATTGGACTCGAGCCATGCTTTAAACTTGATCAAGACATTAGAAACTTTGGCTGAGACTAAGTCCAAGACTATTGTCATGACAATACATCAACCTTCAAGCCAAATATTTTACTTGTTTGATAAGCTACTGTTGCTCTCCTATGGAAAGGTGCGTATTTTTTAAGCCTGGTACTACTTGAGAATCCTTGGCTCACTTTGGTTTATAGCTCGTAATAGTTCTTAGTGTCGTCACTTAAGATACAATCGAACCTCTATTATCCGGACTCTTTGGGAGACACGAAATTAGTTCGGCTAATCGATATTACGAATATTAATGATTAAGCTATTCGCAAAAATTGAGACCATCAGACAAAACCCGATTAATCGAAAAGTGCGGATAATGGAGCCTCGGATAATCGAGGTTCTACGGTAAACGACAGTTACAGGACTTTTATTTTTTCGAAGGTTTACGCTACGACACAGCTTAGAAATCGAGTTATAAACTGAAAAATTACAACTACCAGTACTACTAGTCAGGCACAAAGCCAGAGTAACAAATCTAGCGGGCAAGTTTTATTTTGCAAGGGCAAATACTATCGGGGTAATGTTGGTGTATATTTTTAAGTGTCTAAATAAACATGCAGAACATGTATCAGTGTTTCAATCCTCAGAATTTATTCATTAAATGGGAAAACTCAAGTTATATTGTTATTAATACTTTCCTGTCTGAGGACTTTCCCCTTGACGAGTAAAATCGTCTGGCGTTAGCCAGAGTAGAATACTAAAGTCCGCATCGGTCACTGAGGACCTAGGAACAGGAACAGGAAGGAGTTAATTTTATCGTTTTTGCATATACGATAAGCCACTGGACACGGATGACCAGAAAATTTTATGTAAACATTTTCAATATGGAGAGCCGATGAGAAGAGGGAATTTTATGGGTCGGCCATCCCCCTGGTCCCCCGTAGCTCCGTGCTTCTACTAGTAATTCTTTATTTCTACTTTTTTCAGGTTGCCTATTACGGAAAAGCTTCCGAGGTTCTGGATTTCTTCGAGAGTACTGGTTTTGTTTGCGAACCTCACTATAATCCTGCCGACTTCGTTCGTAAGTTTTGGTTGGTTTATATGGGGAAAAAAGGTCGAACAGATCCTTGTCTTTAGATTAATGTTGTTGGTATTGATATAGGCGAGCCTTTGATACAACAAATGCGAGGAAGTAAGAATCAGGACTGTCCCCGAGACCTAAACCATGCAAGGGGAAAGGCTGAATGAGAGGGACTCGGGTACAGACGAAACCGTGTTTTAGAAGCAAAATGGAGTACGTAGGCGTATGGAAAGGCCCGCAGCCTTTCTTTGCCACAGATCCAGTGGTGACTTTTAATGTCCCTGGTAAAAAAGAGTGAGGTTTTGGACAATGTTGTAGTGAAACATTATCGGAAACAAGTTTAAATTTATATCTGATCCTTTCGCAGTGTTTTCAAAATCGCCTGGTAAGCGGTAATATTGCCGCTTTTAAGATATACACACACCAATGTACCAGATACCGTACAACATTGGCCTATACCGATCATTTCTGTATTTTATTCAAACTTAACGAATTAATTTTTGATAAATTTCCTGGCAGTGGAAGTATTATCCAGTGGACCAGAACAAGAAGAAAAAATTGTTTCGGCCTGTAAAGAGTGGTGAGTTATTTACTAACATCAAAATAACTCGAAAGTCTTTTGCCTCTTCGTTTTTTGTCTTACTTTGCCATTCTTCAGAGGTCATTCAGTCTAGGTAGCCCATCTCATCATCCAGTCTAGGCAGCACATCTCACCATCCAGTCTCGGCAGGACATCTCACTTTCCAGTCTAGGCAGCACATCTCACCATGCAGTCTAGGCAGCACATCTCACCATCCAATCTAGGCTGCACATCTCACCATCCAGTCTGGGCAGCACACCTCACCACTTGTAATATTTCTCTGAAGTAAAGAATAGTGAATTTGAAATGATCCTAGACTTGTCGCTAAATTGATTGTTTCAAAAATCGCTTTCCATTTCTGTTTCCTTTCCCTTTATTGACTTTTCAGCCAGTTGTAATGATTCTCGGCAATGCTCCGTTAGTTTGTTGCTGCTGTACTGCCCGACAGCTTGAGTGATTTAAGTGAAAGGATTTTATGGGAACGATTGTACTACGTCATGGGAATAATTCTTTTATTTATACTGATTTTATTGTTATTACTATTTTTATAGTTATTATTAATATTATTGTTATGGTTGTTGTTATTATTATTATTATTTATAATTGCTTTGACACGATAGCCTTCTAAACTTTTGTCAAACTGATTTTCGAAGGGTAGAGTGTATGGATGTCAATATTGATCATCCAACAGCCAAGTTTTTCAAAGTATGATAAAAAATTCTGAAAATTCTCCATTTTATAAGTATAACAAAATGAACATGTGAATAAATCTACTAAACCTACTGCGCACTACCAACGTTAAAAACTACGTTTAACGTAATCCATCCAATTACTTGTTTACTTTTGGGATTTTTAAATGAATACGGTTTGATTCAAAATGCCATTACCTGGGTTGGTAACTAATAACCAATTTTGTTCATGGGTTTCTGACTTTGTAGGACAAACCAAACGTCGTCAAACGTCGAACCAAAAAAGAATGTCTTACCAAAACCAAATGGACTAAAACCAAAAGGCTCTCAGACAAGTGAAAACCCCAAAGCGCTTTTAGGAAAGCCGAACGAAGCGTTCGAGAATAAGGCTTTTGAGTTGGAAGTGGTAACTGATAAAAATTTACAGACCTTTAGAGATAGAAGTGAGGAGGAGGACAACGTTGACAGTAAAACTCAAAAGAAATGGGCCACCTCCTTTTGGACCCAGCTTCAGATATTGACAAAAAGAAATTTCAAGCAGTCACGGCCGATCATGTTGTCGAAGTTGAACTTTGTGCAGGTAACTTCAAAAATGTATTTTAAATACATTAAGAATGGGACAAAACAACGATGAAATACAGTAAAGACCCGCTTATAAGAACCAGTGAATTAAGAACCTTTAGGCTAAAATTTGCCTTTTAGTGCCCCATTTTATAAGAACCTTTTTGGCATGAAAATTCTAAGAGGTTCTTATTTGAAAAACATCAGTTCATTTGTATCCTGAATGATGATTGATGCCACCAAAATGTCAACAATAACAATTGTAATGCAATGCTAGCACACAGGTATCTTTAATGATTATTTGTTTGGCCAATACATACTCCCATTTACTAGTGATGATTAAACTGTTTGCTAAACAAAGCCAAGAGGCCATACCCGTAGCTAGTCGTTGGATCAATAGCAAGCACCCTTTCTTCCAAAAAATAAGAACCTATTTAAGAACCTAATAGCCTAAAATCCCAGTAATTACCATTTATGTAAGAACCGATTTAGGCTAAACCGAAAAATAGTGGTTCTTATAAGCGGGTTTTTACTGTACTTGACACCAACAAATGCAAAACCGCTGGACTACTCGCTAAACTAAGGATTTATCAACCGTGTTTTGAACGTAGCATAAAGAAACGAAGGACGTTTTGAGGGAAGGAAGGAAGTGAGGATAGAGGGAGGGAAGGAAGGTAGGGAGGGTGGGAGGGGAGAGAGAGGGAAGAAAGAAGGGCATGAAAGGGAAGACGGGATGGACAGGATGGATCTGAAGGACGGAAAGGAAGGAACGAACAGTAAAGTAAAGAACAGACTAAAGTTTAAAAATGTACAGAAGAAGTTTAGAAAGAGCAAACGTACGGTATGTAAAGTGAAAAGTTTTGTATGTAATTCTCATCATTTTGTTGCCAGAACGTTCTATTGGCTCTTGTTGTTGGCGTGATCTGGTTTCAACTTCCTCATAAGGAAGAAACTATTGACGACAGAAGTGGAGTGGTGAGATACATCTCATTACATGTGTCATTTCTTTTATGTCGTATCTTATAAGATCGTATTGCTTTGCATTGCGTAGTATATTGCATTGCAACGTACACAATCGATTAACATCTCATTACGTCAAGTCGCATTGCTTTGTATTCAGTTGTATTGTATTGTATTGCATTCCGTTGCATTGTAGTGTGGTGTCATGTGTCAAATTGCCCTTGAATGCTATGGTGTGGTTCCATTGTCGAAAAATATTGTCTTTTTTTACGATGTAATGTAATGCGATGTATTCTACTGTATTGTGTCTTGTATTGTTGTATCATAGTGTATTGTTTCGATTTTAATAGTATAATTGTTTCGAGTTGTGGAGTAGTATATCATACCATGTATCGAACTGTTATGTACTGTTTTTTATCCTATCGTATCATTTTCTATCGTAATTTAGGTATTTTATCCTATCGTATCATTTTCTATCGTAATTTAGGTATTTTATCGTATTCCGTTGCGCTATGTCGTGTTCTGTAACGTTGAGCTGCGCTGTGTTGCTTTGTGCGATGCTATGCTATGTCCTATCGTGCTATTTTGAGCTCGGCTGTGTTGTGTATTACTTTACGTATTGGGCTGTGTTTTGTTGTATTGGGTTTTGTACAGCTGTGCTGCTACAGTCTTGTGCTGAGTGTAGTTTTGTTGTGTTATGATGCATTTTGTTGTGGTTTATAGTATTGTGCTAATCATCGTTTGCATCTTACTTTCGTTCTTCTTGGTCAGCTTTTTTTCGTTGGTATGTACTGGAGTGCAAGTCCTCTGTTCCAAGCTCTTCTTGCATGTAAGTGTCTTTCCCGAGTTTCACATACTTTGTCACTATGCAAATCAAAGATATTCAAATGTATTGGGTAACGCCCCCACGCATATCTTTCAAAATTTCAGGCGACATTAAGCCTAATCTTGGAGAACTGCTTGTTTTTTAAAAACGACAAACGACGCGTAAAAGCAAGCAGTCTGCAAAACAATTGGTTCTAATTTGGCTCTGCATTACTTCTTTAGAACCCAAATGAATTGATAAAATAACCAAAATATCTTGCTGAACTTCGGGTCAGCAAACCGTCATCATTAACGCACGCGCAAAAGCACTTTTGTACCTTGCATTTTCGGGTAAATTCCAAAAACATTTGTTTCCAGTCGTACTTACCACACCAAGATGGTTGAAATGGTAGAGGATGAAACTGTGCACTGAAGTCGAATGTTTGGGTGTTGGACAGAAAAGAGTTCACAAAAAAATACAAAATCTCTTCAAAATAGCCGAATTCACTCAGGTTTCAGTCGTACTCGTAACAGCAGCCACTAGAAACACGAAAAGGGGAATTTCTAAAAACGAACTTTCTTGCTTAAATCCTTGAATTCTTTCTCTCTCTTTCAGTTCCATCGGAGGATACAATAATAAAAAAAGAGCGTTCTTCAGGATACTACCGTCTCTCGGCCTACTTCTTTGGAAAATCATTGAGCGACTCTCCACTGATCGTTTGTTTTCCAGTTATGTTCTTTACTATCGTTTACTGGATGATCGGTCTCAACTCAAGCGTCGCGTTCCTCGGGCAACAACTTAATATAATCGTCACCTCTATTGTTTCACATGTACGTTAAAACTCATAGATTTTATACACCAACCTTGGTCCTATAGTCTTTTCTCTCGTTGTTTATGCAAGGGGGAAATTCCCCCTTTGTCTACTAAATTCCCCTTATATTTTACGTATTAACGAGTAAAATCTAGTAAAAGACATGGTTATATTATGAACAGGAATGAAAAATCGATTTTAGACTAATCTGATGTTTTGAATCGTAGTCTCTAGGACTTGCAATTGGAGCAGCAACCAATAATTTCAACGAAGCTATTGTGGTCACGACAGTTGCTTTCCTTGCCATGGTTCTCGTTGGTGGTTTCTTTATTGAAAATATTCCTTTCTGGTTGAGCTGGGTCAAGGTTATTTCGTACATCACCTACTCGTATCAGAACTCTCTTCTCATGGAGTTCACAAATATTAAGTCTCACCGGTAAATATGAATGAAATGAAAAAGTGATGGACGAATTGAAATGGAAGGATGGGAATAAGAAGGGAAGGAATCGATAGAAAAGGAAAAGAAGGTACTAGAAATTAAAAGGAAGGGAAGGGACACGAAAGGTAGGAAAGGAATGGATGCTAAGAGAAGGGACGTAAAGGAAGGAGAAGGGAAGCGAAGAAGCAACAAAGTTAACGAAGGAAGAGGCTAGCCAAGAGAAGAAGAACAGAAAGGCAATAAAGAGATAGGAAAGCGAAAAAAAGAGGGAGGAAAGAGACGAAAAGGAAAAAGATGACGTCAAGGTAGGTGTGATAAAATGGGATTAGATGAGATAAGATAAAATGAGAATGAGATGGGATGGGACGAGATGGAACTACATGAGGTGGGATTGGATGAATTAAAATTATATGAGTTGAAGTGGGATGCAATGGACTGGAATGAGGGTTGGTGGGATGGGATAAGATGAGATTAGATGTGATGGAAAAAGTGAAGAAAAGGGAAAACGGCGGAAAGAGGAAAAGTAATTTATGTCAGGGAGTAACCTAGTTCCCAGGGCCTTCTCCCTTCCAGGTTGGGTTGGATAACGCGAAATGGGATGGAATAGACTAGGAAGAAATATGTAAGGGTGGACCAGGATTGCACAGGATCGAACAGGATACAATAGTATAGAATTGGATTGGATAGGAATAGGACACGATAGAGTAGGACCGGATAGGATGGGAATTGGACGGCGTCGGGTAAGATAAAATAGGATAGGATACGATAGAAAGGCAAAAAAAAATGGTCTCGAAGAAGGATAAGATGGAATGACATAGAATTAAGAGGAGAATGGTCTGGACTGTGATTAAATGAGATGAAATGAGATCAAATAAAATAAAACAGAGAGATAAAAAAGGTTCCAGGAGAAACGTATGATAAAGTGGGATAGATTGGACGGCAGGAAGTAAAATGAAATAGAAAACTAGGATAGAGTTGTATACGATAGGATAGGATGGAATGGGAGTGGAGGAGTAAACCTTATGGGATGAGATGTTTTGGCTTGTTGAATGGAAGGGAATAGATTGAAACGGGATAAAGCGAAATATAAGGGTTTTAGTAACATGGAAACCACAACAATGGAATATAATGTGAGGAGGTACGCACAAAGTCAGTAAAGTAGAAAATACAGTGATAAAATGAGCGGAAATAGCGAGTGTAATTTGAAAATAAGGACAAATCTGAACTATCCTCCTACACAGGCATCTCTGGTGTCTTCCCAAACTGTGGTTGAAACTCGACCGATTTTTGTTTTGGTCGAGCTGAAAGCGACTGCAAGAAACTGCAAACAGGCCTATTTTATCTCCTCATTTTCTTGCTGCCACCACCATTCTCCGACAGACCACCATGTCCCGCTGCTCCCAGTCCCTTGCAGTCGCTTTCAAGCTCGACCAAACCGAAAATTGGCCGAGTTTCAACTACAGTTTGGGAAGATACCAAAGATACCTAATGCTGAACGGGTGTTGTTGTTTAATTTTTTAGTTGTGCTGACAATCTACAAAAGACAGTCTTCGAGGTCTGTTTAAATAATGGAACAACTGTGACCGGAGATATGATTCTAAATGAACTTGGCCTTGAGAGCAGTTTTGGTGCGAATATTGGTATCTTGTTTGTATTTATTGTAATTTTTAGAGCAATGGCATACGTTGCGTTGAGGATTCTTCACAATCCACGGTAGTTTGGATACAGCCAGTCGCGATTTACTCAATTCATTAATTCTTTAGATGTTTGCATACTGCAACTACTGGGGTTATGAAGGTAGTAAATTGTAGAAATATTTTTTAGATCATTTAGTCTTCATTAAAATGTTGTTATAAGAACACTGAAATGTACGTGTCTCGGGTTTCGTAGCGACGGAGTGATGTAAAACGAAGTAATATTAAAACAATGTCGGCAATTAGCTGCAGTAAACCCGACAAAACGCTTGGCTTGTAACAGAAATGTATAGAAGCATAAAAGAGCTCTTGTGGTATGGCCATGGCTATTTCATTTCATTTGAAAATCATGAAATCGAAAGTGCTTGTACAAAGTAAAAGATAAGCCATGAGCACCCCTTCAAATCATGCGGCTCTTAACCACATGTCCATTGCAATATATTAAAAACTGAAATTGGGTCTGCATTTCCTAACGCTTCTTGCTTTAATGCCAAGAAAGCTTTCCCTTCTGGTAGTAAGAAGTGGCGACTGAAGTGATCAAACTTCTAATTTTGAATAATTTTCACACAGTTTATTCCTGTTTATTCCGAATCCCTGCCAGGCCAAGTAGAGTTTTCTCTACTTGTTCGGTATGGCTCGTCACTCGGAGTAACATCTAACATCATTATTCTCTACACGAGTTCACCCTTCTACTTAAGCCATTTAAAATCAGATAGGATTTAAATGTTCGGATATGGAGGAAACTAGTATATGTTTCGAAATATCAAGAGCCCAAGTAAGATCATTTCGCGATCAGCTCCCAACTTGACTTGTAGCTCAGTTGGTATAGCGTCGGACTAATAACCCGAAGGTCGCGGGTTCGAATCCCTACCGGGCCAAGTAGAGCTTTATCTACTTGTCCGGTAGGGTTCGCCACACGGAGTAACATCTAACATTATAGTTCATTGTCTTTAGGCCAGTGAAATCATTGTTTATAGTATATATGCACAGTAGAATAAGTTATATTCTTATATGACAAATAATAAAAGGTCACCCTGTAGGAATAACTCATCTTTACTTCTTGAATTCGTAATTCGATATCACTTTCGTAGATGCTCTAAACGGCTGACGGTTATAATATTTAAAAGTCGGATTAGAGTACTAACAGTCGGCCAGAGTAAAACCATAAAAGTTGGACATTTATGTTCTTTGTCGTCCTGAAAGTGCATAAATCTTTTGTTTTAGGTTTATCAATACAGTACATCAGGTTGAGCTACTGAAACTAAATGCTGCTATTGGCTGGCTGCTTCATCATACCAAAAGCACAAAGCGTTCAGTAAGTGTGAAAGTGCACATTTTTGCATATAGGTCAACAAAAATATCCAAGCCTTTTATCCCGTTTCCAGACAATGTATCTCCACTGACTATGGTCAAGTTGTGGAGCTATCAATTGTTACAATGCTAAAAGTAATGTTGAAACTGTAGCATATTTCCATGATTACCACAATCGTCATGTTCGTTATGTTCTGGTAGCACATTGGTTGTGACTATGGTTCGATTCCGGCTCCGTGCAGTTCTCTGATTAAAGTTACCTTGGTCACATGTGAGGAGAGTGTTGTCCAGTTTGACTGTACCAAACATCACAGGTTTTCTCCGGGTACTCCAGTTTCCTGCTGTAGTAACACTGGACCCATGAGGGGATGGCCCTTACTGGACCTCTGGGGAGAACAGGTTAGCTAGCTAACAGGATTATCCAGTATAAATAAAGATACCTCTTTCTGGTGAACGCTTTCAAGCAATTCTAGTTGATTAAATAGTGTTTCTAGTTCAGTACATAGCCGACCAAGTGATGTGGAGGCATTCCCTCCGAAAGTTTTTTTTTGAAGTCTAATGTTTATGAAATGACGTTTCCGACATTTTGAGATTATTTCTTTGAAACAACATTTATACCTTGTTTTTCAATCGAAACTGCTGTTCATAAACCTTTTCAATAGTCTGATGCGTTTTAATTGGAATATTCATATCCATGTCCTGGAGATATTCTTGTTTTCAAAGCAATTAAAGGCTTCGGTTGTCACGAACTTTGCAAAAAATGGGGAGATAATTATATATATATACCCCTGTCCAAGAAGTGGGGAGCATATATCCCCCAGGATTTACGTCTTTGCATATACCCTGGTATCGATATTCGATACCAAACCACGCAAATTCGATACGATATCTTTTTCATCTCACAACCCGTTTGTTAATGAGTCGATCGCGCGTTTTTAAAGTTTACTTTAAAAAGTATTTTATAGCTAAACGAGTGTAAAGATTTATTTCGTTCTTTTAAACGTGATTTCGACAGGATTTTCCACCAATTTAATTCCACGTGAATTTAATGCACAGTATAATTTGTTTATATTCTACTTAATGCTGAACAGAAAGTTTGTTTACGTAGGAGCTTGGTAAAAATCGGACGACTAGAGGACGTTCGTCAGGCTCGTTCTCTCAGAAAAACGATTTCTGAGCCCTAGACGGGAATCGAATCCGCAACCGAATCGAATCCGCTTGGGCAGTACATATGACGAACCTGCATCCTAGCTCACCGTCTGAGTCGTGATAGCTCAATGGTTAGTGCGTCTCACCGGTCATCAGAAGGTTGCAGGTTCGATTCCGGTCTAGGGATCGAAAATCGTTTTTCTGAGAGAACGAGCTTGATGAACATCCTCTAGTCGTTTGTTTATATTCTGTTAACTTTGGCTTAAATCAAATTTCCTTTCTCATAAAGTGATTTAATTTGTCAGTACCTTGTGCCAACATCTACTAAGATCCAACAGTACAGTATCATATCGATTTAGTATCGATATCGTATCATTTTAAAATTTACGGTATCGCCCATCACTGGCACTGAATTCCTGTCATGTTTGTGCGTGGGGGGATATCACTACCCCCGATATATATACAGAATTCGTGACCACGCTCTCGGCAACGGCCTTCGTAGCTCAGTTGGCAGAGCACTGCACTAGTTCGATTTTTAGCCGGAGGCCCTTAAGTTTCAATATTTCGCAACTGGTCTCGGTTGGGTCTCAAAGTATATCATTCTGACACTCGAAGATTTCCTTCACCAAATACCTATATTTATAAGTAATAACATGGCTTGAGGGAAATTAGCGATTAAATTGCCCGCCGTTGAGGGAAGATTTGTGAAAGTCCGAATGCGAAGCCCAAGGACTTTTTCAAATCTTACCGAGGCGAAGGGCAATTTAATCGCTAATTTCCCAACTAGTCATGTTATTAGTTTGTAATATTATGATCTCCGAGGAAAACTCAAAAACATTTGCTGCAGAGATAAGTTTAG
>JBAHVQ010220563.1:0-11127 GCA_036872915.1 Nanipora kamurai
CCCGTCTGGAACTCAGAGTTTTTCTGAGTCCTTGGCGTTCGACAGTTTGATCAGCAAAAATTTCCTAAGACTTTAACGGTATCAAACTGCAAAACTCATAATTCAAATTTAAAGATTTATAGGGGACACTTGACCCTGTTCTCGAACTCTGTTATTCGAGAACAATTTTTATGAATAAGTACAGAAAATAACCTAGAGTCAGTAACATTGGTCAAATTTTGGTCTAGTTAAGGTTGTTATGTAAATTAAGGACTCCAACAATGAAGACAGTCTTTGAAAAGCTGCTCAAAGATGCCTCGGCAATTCCAAGCCATTCACTAGCCCAGACTCAAACAAAATACGAATATTCCAATATTCCACAGCTGCAAATTCAACTGTTTTATAGGCATATACTTGAATATTTCACTTGCAAGAAAACAGAGAACTTTTCAGGGATTTATTTAATTGACAGGACATGCCTTGGCAATTACTTATAGATGTACAGTAGAACCTCCTGTTAACGGACAATTTACGAGGTCAATCAAAGCGTACGCTGTTCAGGGGTGTTGGTTTTATCGAGAGTTTTCTCTTCTTAAGTATGAAACAACAAACAAAGGATATTTCTAATTATTTTCTATGTTTATACAAGGCCTACGATAAATTATGTAAGCTTTTGTTGTTGTAAAGTAGCCTTTTAAGCTCATATTTTTAGTATTCTTCATATTATAAACCACACGCAGACTGGGCTTTCTAACCTCAAAACGGCAGAGGGGGCATTTTGGCCCCTCTGTAAATTTTTAATTATTCAAACATATCGATTGAAATTTGATAGGAATAATATTTGCACAAGGGATAATATATATATATATATGATGGCTTCACAGTGACATCATTTGATTTCCTTTCTTGTCCATGTTTTTACTATCTTTTTCGGGTCCTCTGTTCGTTACAAAAGTTGTGAAATATATATCTAAGCTTGTCTATGAATCTTTTCAATTGATATGCACAACAAATATTAACATGCCTTGCAGAAAAAAAATATAGAAATTCTAATATCTTTTAATATTCAATTTCTTTTAGTTGATGTTAAAAATATGGTTATCATGACAACATGTTCACAGCTATCTTACCAAATTACCAAAATGATCAACATAAAGTTTGACGAAACGTCGCTCTGTTTCATGTTTCAAGCTTAATTGGTTGCAGAGAAACATCCGAGTCGGGGGACCATTATGCTCCCCCCGACCGGGTAGGGTTAAAAGTGAAAAATTGTTGCCTCCGATGATGTTTAATAGAAAGAAGAACTGTTTGTTTTCTGTGGTTTCTCCACAGTGAATATAGATAATGCCATAAAATATAGGCTTCATGCCAAACTTCTTAAGCCAACTCTGGGTAGGGTCAAACACAAAAAATAAACAAGACAGGATATTCTTGGA
Organism: Nanipora kamurai; assembly: GCA_036872915.1. Lineage (NCBI taxonomy): Eukaryota > Metazoa > Cnidaria > Anthozoa > Scleralcyonacea > Helioporidae > Nanipora > Nanipora kamurai. The sequence continues at coordinate 1,416 of JBAHVQ010220563.1, forward strand.
CTTTCTGTTGTGGTAATACAATTATTGGTGTACTTTTAGTACATATTTTGTGAAATGAGCATAAAAAAATGGTTTGGTTTGTATATGCCCGAACACCTGTCGGCTATTAGCTTTTTTATAAAGTTTTACATTTCGAGACGGAACACGAAAACGTGTTCATTCGATGGAGATGTTCGCTGTGTAGAGAATTTTCATTTTATTTTATTTTATTTTTTATGAGAATTTTATGACACAAGGAGCCGGCAAAGTATCCGTTATCCGTTTATAGAACTTTCTACTCTAAAGAGATTTTTTTGTTAGGAAGGGATAGTAACACAATTCCGGTCTTCTCTTTAATGTCCGTTGCATCGAGGTGTTCGCTGAGTACATGTATCCGCTAAAGGAACTTCATGCTAAAGAGTCACCTTTCCTTTTATTTGAGTACTAGAAGCTTGTCATTGAAAGGTCCTAAAGAGTTCATAAGACTAAGCTCGCTGCCGTGGATTATATACGTGATAAACCTGTTTCACGATTTCTACCTCATTTAAGATGTTGGGGGAAAAAAAGACGTCACTGTGAAGCTGGTCTAATAAAGAATTGTAAATGAATTTTAAGCATCAAGATTGCTTCATAATTTTTATAGATAACTACTAAAAGTGGCTTTGCGTTTTTAATCAAACAGGATCACTTTTGCCTGCAGTTTACTTCAATACATCACATAATCTAGATATTTACCAACGTAGTCACCTGTACTTTACTTTCAGTCTTTCGACTCTCAAAATCCGGTTTCTTCTTTCTGACGTCTGGAAAAGTTTATCCGTCTGGCGTGTTAACGCAATTCACAATAGTGTATTCAACAGTGCGGATGAACTGATCCAGGTGAAATAAACAATGACTTTATATTAATGACCCGTTAGAAGCAGATGGACGCATGGGCTTCATAATTTACTTATACTTTAAATTAAAACAAGATAACGGCTGAAAAATAAAGTTTGACTTTGTGAACTATACGTAATTAAAGTCAAGAGCTGTCAGTTTCAATAACCACTTTCTCGAGTACAAAGTTCTCGATTGTATCCATTTGTGCCGTATATCAGTTCATAAATAATTAGCTGATTTGCACTCCTCTTAGCATCGATGAAGCTGAACAGTTACTTCTGTTTATCTATAATGATGCTAAAGACAACTAGGCCTTGCAATTACGCTAAGATGGGTAATGAGAAGTCGTAGTTACAGCGTATAACAAAATGGGGAACGGAAATTAATGACAGCCAGAGACAGTTAAGACATTTCTTCTCAAGAAGATACTATAAATTAGAAAAGAAATGGGTGAATAGATAATTTTAGTTATTATATTCACGAGATACAAACCGGAAGAACAATGGTGGGATAGCAATTAAAATCTTGTACGTGAGTACAAAATGATGAAAATGAATGAATTCTAAAATCTAAATTAGGACGAAAATGTTCAGGCAACAAAGCACTCAAGATTGAGTATCAGTGAAGTTCCCACATCGTAACGTTTCCAGTTTTTATTGCTTTTATTTTTAAAAATCTAAATCATTACAGAAATCACTTCGTCGTTGGCATTAGAATTTTTCGCCACTTTAACGATATCATGATTCCTTCGCAGACACAAATACGCCATTGGCGATATTGCTTTTCTTCCACAAAATTCTAATCCTTATCAAAATATTCGTACTAATTTCAAAAGATTCTAAAATTATTGAAAAAGGCTTGTATGCTACCACGTATACTATCAGCTCTGACTTGATCGCTTCCGATTACGATGTCTTGTTGATTGTCTCAGTGTACATTAACTTTTCTTCTTGCATTTTGCAAAGCTAACAATAAATAAATTTGATTCTTCAGTTTTACCCAAGTTTTTAAGTTTTTTCTTCTAATGGGTTAAAATATTAATTTTCTCAATTTTTTTCTCTAACAGATACAAATTTTATTGACTAGATTTTAGCTAACTTAACAAATAAATTGAGTTTTTTTTAAAAACATTATCATTGATGCCATAAAAATGGGAAAAATCGTTAATATTACTGTATCACCATAAACTCTACGTCGTCGTTTTTCTACTCTGCCAAATTTGATGTTATTGCCTGTAGCAACCAAATAGTTATGTCCTAGGAAATATAAAATACAAAAAAACTATAAAAACTGTATGAAGCCATACATAACGTTATAACATTATCAAGCTGGTGTTTCTTGCTATTCTGCTGGATTTATTTCAGGACCAAATTTCTCGAAAACAAAATAATATTTTGAGAAGCAAACAGGAGCTGTTTAATCTCTCCGGAGTAATTATGCGTTAATGCTCTGGTTGCCGAATTAACCTTACTAAAAGACACTGTGTACACAATCCCTGAAAGGCTAACTGAATCAGAAAATACAATAAAATTAATACTTGGTGGCTTGAAATCCCTCTTGAGAACATATAAAAAATTCTCACCGAACATAATCAAAGACACTTCCGCTATACTCAAGATATTATTGCTTCCCACAAACCAAAACTGAATATAATTCCAAATAAATTCAAAATACGAACGAACAAAGAGTCATTTTGTGAGCTTCCAAAAAGTTAATAAAAACAACAACGAATAATAGAAAATTAGAATTTCACCGACCATATTTCGAATACTACAGATTTTATAAGGTTTTGGGCCCCAACCATTTTTCTTTGCGAAAGTACTCGGTTTCTCAACACATTCATTTTCCCTCAAAGCATGCATCAGCAGCTTTCAGCTTTTGTGTGAGTCTAGCAGAACGAAATGTCGTGTGGCGTTTTGGTTTATTGTTCAGGTTTCAGAAGGTGTTTCTTTGCTCGTTTTACTTAGGATGTCTTTGAACAAGGCAAATAATTATAGTATTCGTCATTTTAAAGTCTAAATATTATCATAACTCAAACTAAATTCTAAATATGACTCCCTTCGCTCCAAGTCTTGTTCAAAAGCAGATATGCACAGAGAATATTTCATCAAGAAATCAAATAGTCTGTCTCCTCTAAACTGTTAATATTAATTCTTATTCATAACCAGCACTCACGTGCAAATTTTATGTGTCTAATGCAAAATTTGTCGTTCATCTGCAACCATTCTTCAAATAAATTGAGCATTTATGGTCTGGGCCACGAAGCGTTTTTCAAAATGGACGGGGAGGAGGCAAAAATTTGAGAAGAGTCAATTATGTAACCATTCTTTTTTATGGGGCTTCTTAATTACATTTTGGTTTGTTTTTCTCGTTGTTTGTTGGTTTTCTTCTTACTTTCTTTCTTTCTTAATCATTTTCAGGACTAGCACGTTCCCCAATTTTAAATTAAATCGGTGTCAAAAAAAGAAAGATCGCTCATAAAAGGTGGTCAATTGCTTTTAAATTTTCTGACACGTACAAGGTCAGTAAATAATTTATCATGTCGTGTTCCGTATACATTTTTGCTATATCTTTTTTGTATGCTGGTCGTCTTATTTCTTTGGCTTATAGTTTTATTTTTCCTACTTTGCACATCCTAACTGTTCCTAGAAGTGCTTTCTTCTTCGGATGTCGCTATTGACTCTACTATATAAAAAAAAGGTACCTGCTGATAATTTAAAAAAACAAGATAAGAAAGCAAACTCCAAAAAGAAACAGCTTGTTAGCTTATGATTCGAGAAAATACCCAGACGAAACTGAAAACGGTGATATTTCGACTTTATTTCAAAGCCTTTGTCATACCTAACTCAGTTACAAACCAACTATCATTTACTTATAAACCCTTCCGATGACAACATCGCTACATAACGAAACTGTGTTACAAACTACATTACAAAGATGTCGTTACACAAAGAAGGAGTTATCATTCATGTGCTTGTAAAATGACATATTCAGGCCTTAAGACCGCAGTTTATTTCCAGCTTATTAAGTTTTATGTTAAGTTCTCGTAATTTCTTAAATGAGCATGCTGATCAATCTAACTAACTCAGAAATGTTTACTAAATCCCTGACGTAAATCGAATCAACAACCCTCTGATGTAGATGCTAGAGCTAACGTTACTTTCTACTAATCTACAACAAGTGATTTGATACACAATGTTACTTCACAAAAGAGTAGGAAGTTTGTCTTTTTTGTGTGAGATGAAATTTAAAAGGTTATCATGAAACCAAATTATTAAACACTTGACTCGTGTTTATCATAGATTGACTTACTGATGTACTTTTCACTCAGATTTTCGATACTCGCAGATAAAACGCCGCGGGTAGGAACAAGTGTTGTCATTCCATTGCCTACTCGTAGCCTGTATATGGACGCAATTTTCATGGCCGTCTACATTATTCGGTTCACCTGCGGACCAGTTCGTAAAAAGAGGCTTTGAACCATAAACAGTATAGATATTACTAGGTCGATGGAGACCAATCCAAGGATTAAATAGCTGTTTCTGTTGAGCAGTTTCCCAGATGATGTCATTCTCCCTTTTATTCCTTGGAACGACCAGGTTTCCTCTTGGAAACATATTGCGACACTCAGATTTTGCATTTACCCAGGTGACTTGGGCCTCGTTGAAGAAGTAGCAAGCAGAAAGAAGACGAATCCAACCAACAGGGCAGCTATGATTTGCCGAATCCCCTTAAGAGAAAATAATACAAAACTCACGTTCCAATAATGATACATCGATGTACAGATATTGCCGTGAAACAGGAGAAGGGTAAGACAAGGAGAAAAATATGTATGTATTAATGTTAGCATGCATCAATGTAGGTATATGTACTATGTATAGATGCATGACTATACTCATGTTTATATGTTTGTATAATATGTGTGTTTATAAGCATGTATGTATGTGTGCATGTATGTATGAAGACGTGTTTAGGCGTGTAATATGTAACAATCTTTGTAAGTAGATAGGAAGGCAGTTAGATTGATAGGTTGAGAGCAAGGTAGGCCGACAGGAAATGCTGAGTAGTACATGTTTCTAGTGCGTTGCCTCTTATCATTGAAGTTCAACCACGTCGATCTGGTTTAACGCTCTGATAGGCGACCACCTTACACATATGTGAGACGAGTTGTTGGTTCACTTCTGTAAATCAAGGACTTTTATCCGGTGTCTCCGGTTTCCCCCTTCGGTATAAATCAACACCTAGATCTCACCACCCCATCAGCTTTAGTTGCAGTTATATAAATACTCAACGTGAATAAATAAATAACGTTATTGTTATTATTATTGCTCATGGAAATTAATATATATTCATTCAAATATCAAAATTTACTACTTTAACTTATTTACCAGAATGCATATAAGATTCTTTTTAGTTCACTTGTGATTTCAAAATTAGAATTTAGTGCAAATATCCCTGCGATGGTGGCGTTTTGAACTTCGAAAAGCTGTGCTGAGTTCCCGTTGTCTTTTAACCCTTTAACACTCAGTATCGTATATAAAGGAAACTTAAAACAGAGGAAACAAAAAAACAAAGGAAAAACGGAGAGAAAAAAGCACAACAGAAAACAAGTGCGGGCAATAAACAGTTAAGAGAGAGTATTAAGCAAAACTTAAGATTTTGTCGTCATAAAACACGACTGATGCAAGTGATGTTTTGCATTAAATTTTCAAGTGAATTTTTATATTTCCAGCATGTATCTTATTTATTTTATTTTATTCACAAGCTTTGTCACAAGTGAGAGGGAAATACTACAGAGCTTGTCGCTTCCTTACAGGGACTCTTATAGTTTAAACATATTCGACACATATACACAAGTTAAAACATAAGTTAACATTACATTTTGACAAGCAGACTAGACAGGGACGGAACAAGTGACGTTCTACACAGACAGTTTTATATGTTTCGACATGCTTTTATCAACATTTATCTTGTATTTGCCTCGAATTAGTCGCTAGCTTTCCCATTCGCCTCTGTCCAAGACGACATTTATCTTCTCATTTTAATTTCTTTGTGAAGTTTTCCCATTGCAAAAGGTTTCCTCATCTTTCTTGGATGTCTACCCATGACAAGTAAAATCGTCCAGCGTCAGCCAGACCACAATGTTTCGCGAGCAAGAGCATGATAAAAAGTTTGCCAGATGACTAATGTGTCAAATAAAGGGTTAAACGAGTTAGTTGTTTATTTTTACGTGGCACTTTTTCATGACAACTTTTCTCGGTTAGTAAATTAATTAGTGCGAGTAAAATCAGAAGCAGTTTTCAAGACTAAAATGGTAAAGTACCGAATGTCAACAGTTCCAAATAAAGGTTTGAAAGCTAAAGAACTTCTTCGCTCATAATTTCAATTCATCATCAATGCGATGTTAATGATGTTTTGGTTTTTTCTCCTTTTCTTTAATTTGAACTACACTAGAATTTGAATCGTCTAACAAAAATGCATTTGAATGAAAATATTTCTACCATGTCTTTGTTTTTAGTATTTTTTAAAAGAACCAACTAACAACTGAATCATTCTATATTAGAAGTACACTGATCGATTTTAAAAAGACATTCAAACGTGTCCAATTTGAAATAACTGGAGTTTCTTGCACCCAAATCTGTTTTAATCCTTTCCTTTGACCCGAACTTAAACGAATTCTTCGTATTTAAAACTCCGGTCAAGTCCTAATTGTCGCCCTTTCAATGTTACGTATAAACTATCTGACATATAAGGAATACTCCAAACCAGTAACGTTTACGTTTTATTCATCTAAATGTAGTATGGGTTTAAAAGATAGATAACTCCTTGGTGCCCGATTCAGTCACTAGTGACTGATAGAGGCTTTAGTATTTTACTCTCACTAATGCCAGAATATTTTACTCTGGCTAACCTCAAACGATATAACTCGTCAAAAGGAAAATCCACCGTCACTAAAAGGAGCTAAGGAAGATTCAAAACCTATCTCTTTAATTCCTTGGTGCCAGATTCAGTCATCAGTGACTGACGCAGACTTCAGTATTTTGCTCTGGCTAAAACAAGACGTTTTACTCGTCAAAGAGAAAACCCTCTGTTACCAAGGAGTTAAATAATAAGACAAGTTTATGAAAAAGATTTTATCGTATAGCGTTTTGTGGGTGCTTATTTGCCTTTTTCAAAATTAATGTATTTAAAGTATATGTACAAGAACTCTTAAGAAATACGTGAAGTAATATTTCTTATCCGAGGGGCTGTATTCGGTACCCTACTTCAAACACAGCCCCGAGGATAAGAAATGGCTTCTCAAACAACTTAAGTGTTCTTTGCGTCGAGGGAATTGCAGGAATGGTTATTATATTAAAAGCAATGGCTTTTTATGATGCAAATTACGGTAAACTATATGACATGACTGGAGGCATGAATTCACAACCTATTTGCTCGTCTGTGATGGCAAAACGGTTTGGTGAATGTGCTTCCACGTTGTTTCAGAATAATGTGGACGAAAAGTTGATTTGCGAGCGAACGGGACACATTTCGAACGCTTTATTTAAGTACAAAAAGGCCAGCAAAGAACAGCAGATGTGTGTTTCAGCGTGTCTGGCGCCTCCTGCGGTTGTCGAAGAGCAAGATAAGCAGCCGATTTCCAAGTGAGAAAAGGATAACGTGGAGAATATTTTTAACGAGGATGTGGGTCAGACTTTGGGAAATGTTGCTAACGAAGACAACTTTTTTAATGACGATCTTGATGCAAGTTTGATCAGTCTTCCACTGGTGGACGGTGAGCAGGCAACTAATCGTGAAATAGAATTGCGAAATATTTCAGTGGACAACTTATTTTGTGGGAGTAATTTAAGTAATGCAACTTTTCACGCCAATCTTAATTTGACTAAGTAATGCTTGTAAAGGTTTTGTGAATAAATGTTGAGTGTTTGTTGTTGTGGTTCAACTTCTCTGTTGATTAGGTTAAGTTTGGACTGTAGTTAGAACTGATTTTCAAGTTACCGTATTATTATTAACATTTCTAGACACTGTACTTAGAACTGTTGTTCTAATCACAGCAAAAGGTGAAATTGTGATGCACTGCGACTTCCTCTTATATCCAAATACACCACATGACCGATTTGAAATAATTTGATTGGTCCGAGACGTCATGAATATTTACTGAGTTTGAGAAGTCTCCTAAAAAATCAAACTTAAAAGAACAATAATTTATTTTCAAGTAACAGTTTACATTGGTAAACTGTACAGACATATTTTCCTTTGGTATAGAAAAAAAAAATTTTTAAAACTTTGTCTCCCCTCCCCCACAATCGTTTTTTTAGCCACCCAGAATTTGGATGGTCAGGTAACCAGCTAGAACCAGGGTCTCTCTCCAGACGACAAGGGCGAAGAGAGAAAGCCTGGGATCGAGGTTGTCATAGACCCATTTTCCTCGCAAGTTCGGTTGTGTGCTAAAATGGCGACGTTTTTATGACTATGACGGACCATAAAACGTCTGTGTTTAGAGAAATTAGAACAAAATAAACAAAATATTTCTCGGGGAAAATGAATGAACTTTACACGGCTTTCTCTATAATTTCTCTGGACCGCATAAAGATAATGAAACGAAATCTAGTGACTTTTCTTAAAAATTTGTGACATATGCCGAACCTTTTGACACATCCTTTTGGACATAAAGTTCATCTTTTTACCATGGCAAACGAACTTTTTAACAGTACTTTTCTAGGTTTTGAAGTATGTATTTTTTCGGGTATTTTAGAGAAAGAATTACATTGACAATTTATTTCCTCAACTAAAAATGAAAGTCAGCTGCTACTGTCATGCAGGTGGAATGTATTTTAAATTATAATAAAATAACCTTTGGAAACAAGGCATCATGGAGAATTTTTAATTCGCTTTAATATAGTGCCATTTTAACTGAAACTTTAGTGTAGAAGCTAATCTTTTGATTGGGATTAATACAAAGTGGACATATGCAAAATTTTGTTTTCCTTGTATTTTTAATCGTGAAGTTACAGCAATTCTTTTTTATTGCTATGGAAACAGCATTGTAACGTAACTACTTATGACGCATTTTGAACAATGAAAAACCAATGTAACTGAGAAAAGTAAAATATTTTTTACTCACATTCCCGACGCTCGCAAATAAAACGGCGCTGGTAGTTACAAGTGTTGTCATTCCATTTCCTATTCAAGGCCTGTAAGTGGACGCAATTTTCATGGCCGTCTACATTATTCGGTTCTCCAGGGTACCAGTTTGTATAACGAGGCTTTGACCCATAAACAGTAAAGATCTTATCATCTCGATGGAGGCCAATCCAGGGATTATACAGGTGTTTCTTTACAGCTATTTCCGAGATGAAGTCATTCTCCTTTTTATTCGTGGGGACGACCAAGTTCCCTCCCGGAAACAGATTGCGACACTCATATTTTGCCTTCCCCCAGGTGGTTTGGGTTTTACTGAAGAAGTAGCAAGCAGAATCAATACGAATCCAACCAACAGGGCAGCCAGGATTTGTCGAATTCCCTTAAGAGAAAATAATGCAAAACTCACGTTCCAATTTCATTAATAATTGATCGCTTTAAAGATGTTGCTGCAAAACAAGAGAAGAGTCAGACAAGTAGAAAAGGTATGTATTTATGAATGTTAATATGAATAATATTAATATGTGTATGTAGATATGTTTGTATATATGTTTGTATGTATGCATGCATGCATGGATGTACGTACGTACGTACGTATGTATGTATGTATGTATGTATGTATGTATGTATGTATGTATGTACGTGAACGATTAGGTTTACGGAATACAAAGAGGGCTCAATACCAAACAGATAGAGCAAATAGTATAATGTC
>JBAHVQ010220574.1:0-11126 GCA_036872915.1 Nanipora kamurai
ATTCATGACACATGTAAAATTATACACTGTAGCTTCGGTAACCTTAATTATTATCTCTGAAGATGTTGTGATGTATAAAACAAAACATAAGATTCTATTAAACTCTTTATATCATGCCGTTGTTTCGCATTGTATGCTGGGCTTTAATATTCGTATTAAAATTGAGATTCCCACCTGGTCAATCTCTGGCTATTCTTTTAGGAAAATTTAGTTTTTAATCCTGAATTGATATGTAGTGTTGGACTGGCTGTACAACTCAATTCCAATGGTAAATGCTGCAGCTGTGAAGTGAATCACTCAAGAAGGTGTAAGAAAGTGTAGCTAGTAGCACTGGGAACTCCTGTATTCTTTAAAACATAAATATAATTTCACATTTTTCTATAAGTGATTATTGTTCTGAATAAAAATTATGACATGATAATAAATATATCCATGTAAATCTACCATTGAAATATCTGGTTAGCAACTTGATTATATGAAGTTAAGACTGTAGTGAAATAAGTGATGATTCACAATATTGGCCACAAACAGGCCATACAGTAAGTTTCTTAATATGATTGGTACCACTAATGATACATATTTCATTGGCCAGTATTAGGTACAAATCTTAATTTGTTTATTGTTAATTGAGCCTTCAGTATGAATTGGATTGATTAGCCTTTCCCTAAGCCTTCATTTCACTAGATGACTCAATTTTTATATATATTTGTGGCTGTAACCCACAATAAATTTGTCATCACCAGCATACTTGCATATTGTTTGTGATGGGGAAATGGTTCTCAATCAACAGATTTTGTGTTCCTCATAGATCACCTGAATCTTTTAGGATGAACACCATTAATTGATTAATTATTACATTTTCCAGTATACAAATAATATTACAATCAATTAATTCAAACACAAGCGCAGCTTCTACCATACACTGAGGAAAATGTATTATTTCCTCAACAAAATCTACAAAAATTCCCATAACAAAACCCTTGACTGCCATTAAACAATGTGGGCTTTCCAATTCTAACTTTCCCCAGGCAAGGAGCCATTTGGTATCTGATCATAACCATATTGAGGCACTGGAATAAAACCAGAAAGGCCTTAAAATCCACAAATAAATACTATTATGTGACAGGAAGAGGCATTGAAGGGGAGTTCATAGCAGTAATTGGGAATTTATATCAATAAGTTAGAACTTCAACCTTACTCCCTCACCTTCCCATAGTTTGAGCTGTGGCCAGGTATCACAGCATGAATTACCCATGTCCAGTTAAACAAAGTACACATCTTACTCAAATGAAGCAGTCTTAATCATTCCTATTTTTTTTCCAGTTAGCTGAGTAGTCAATTTTTTATATTAGAATAATAAATTCTTAAAACAATCCAAGGGTTTGAATGTCACCAGACCACTTTATTATCAGGGACACCTTAGCCTTAGGCAAGCAAAGGGTCTAGATTTCAACAGATGATGGTTGATATTCAAGGTCACAGCAACCAGGGTGCTGGGGGCTGCAGCCCCCCCCCCCCAATAATTTGTGAAATAAATTACAATTAAATTTTCACTTACAATTAATTTACAATAGTTACTTAAACATCATTAAAAACATTTCAGTAACATCTTGGAGAAGGTAATTAATTACACAGGTCTCTGGCTGGACTGGAATGCAGAATGTAATTTCATAAGTTTCTGGTTGAACAAAAATGCTGGAAAGAGCATTTCAGAGACCTTAGATTTTCAAAGTTTTCAGGGGGAGCATAACCCTCCCCAAATGTACTTGAAAGACCCCCCAACCCAAAAGAGCTTCCAACAGCACTGATACTTATAGAAAAAAATAGCATATGCTGTATTAATGTAAATTGTTTTAAAGGGCCATACTCTAACCTTTATTAGGTACAGTTGCCATTTGGCAACATATTTATTTTACTCTGGCTAATGCCAGAAGCCCAGACAATACAGTGGCATAACTCCTATGGGCTCTCCCTGGTCAAAGCCGGGGGCCCCTGCTCCAAGGCTTTGTAAGGGAGCCCCTCATAAAAAATTGATGTGATAAAATCCAGTTTGCATCGTGATATTTTTAGAAACGTGTCAGCAGCCAGACACTCAACTCCCTGTAATTTTCCAAGCTACACCGAGTAATGCAACTGTTAGATTATACAAATCTGTGTACATGGTCAGTTGTTTTCATTATGTTCTCACAGCACCTTTGATTGATTCCAGGGGAATGAGCGGGAATTGGGGGACCCTCAAATAGTCTAAGGCCGGGGGTCCCGAAGCACAAACTTACGCCTCTGAGACAATAAAGGGTTAATTTTAAGGCAATTACACACTTATTGGGAATCTAAGAAATAGCCCCAGAGTATTTCGGCCAACGAGTAAACCTTAACATGCGTATGCAGTGTACTTGGAAGTTTTGTAAGTTTGGCCCTCTGAGGTTGGTTTTGAATAATTCTAAGGTGTTTTGTCCAATATTTTTGATTATAAAATGTTTAGCCTGAAGGTTTTTAACACAATGTTTTGGAGCAATTAATCGTAGAATAAAATGAATAACTCTCGCTTCGTTAACTGGACTATCAGTCACATAATTACCTGGATAACATCCCAAACTTACCGGTCGAAAATCGTCTCCTCTGAATGCATGTGGACCCACAGGTCTGTAAGGCCCAGCTCGATACATTCCATCTTTGACATATAACCTCTTGGCAGTACTGGCACTTTGCAAACGATATGTCGTTACGAAAGGGGTTTCTTTATAAGTTGGTTTCTCCCAGACTTGCGGACGAGGTTTTTTCACAAATTGCTTGTGGTCCATGTGCTGTTTGTTAACACTTTTACCACGATTCCTTGATTTAAGCGTTGAACCTTTCGGTTGATAGCGATGCAGCGAGAAGTCAATTCCGATGACGTCCCAGTTGTCGAAAACGTTCGATTCATTTGACAACCTGCTGTGCTGCTGTTTGTCGTGTCGAAGATATGTGTCACTTCTAGAACGATAGAGGTTTGATCCAGCATCAAACTCTAACTGAGAGGTGAAGCCAAAGGACCTGTGTCTAGGGTCAGGTAGCGAATTCTGGATCACCGAAGGCATTTTATAATCAGGAGGTAATACCCTTCGTCAAACCAGGGCAAACTATTTTCCACTCTTTCTCGCAGAACCTCGTCTAGACACCACGTAAAGAAACAAATTTTTACGTGCAGTGAAGCTGAGATAAGTTGATAATTGAAAAGCATTAGCGCTTGGCAGTTAATTAAGTTTTTAGCTAAGGCTCTAACTTAATAATTTGGTAAATATGCGACTACTACCATGGCAACAAACGAAAGTCGGCGGGTGGGCAAATGTGGGCATTCTTCGTTCCCCATTTTTTGCAGCTTCCAAAAATGTGTGGATTCATTTGTCATTGTAATATTAAAGTTGGTCGCAAACAAGACACTCAAACAGCATCTTCCGAACACTTTGAAAGTTAGTGAAGTAAACAAACCTGCTAAACTTCAACGTACTGATCCCGTTTCCTGTGGCAATGACCTTTTTGACCAGGGGTGGTAGGTTGCTCTTCGTTTTACCGACCAAACGAAGGATCGTCAGTATTTTCTATTCTAAATAGTTTTTACGCGCAGTACAATGCTACTTATGCAGCATACTACTTTTTTATAATCATTCTTTTAATAATAACAATGGTTCAAACATTTAAAGGTCAAAGACACAATTCTCCAGCGTATCACATAATCTGTAAACAGATGTCAAACCTTCAGAAAAGCTGCCAGGGGTGTTAATTTGGCTTTTTGACGTTTGTCTCAATTTAAGGCTCATAAAATAGCCTTTAAGTTCCTAAACATTAAAACCAGTCATTTATGCTATAGTTTCAACGTATAATTTGGCTTTTCTGCGGGGTAAGCTATTAGTTCAAATTTCAGTCGGTATTTTCTGTTCTTCGTAGGGCTTTATTTCCAATACAATCAATGCAAAGGGATTTTATATTCTCCCGGGAAAAGTGGGGTTGATGGGTACCATTGAATTGCTCATTACAAATTCACGGTTTGTACGTGTATAAAACCAGGGATTTTGTAATAGATAAATACCGAGAACGGAAGTATTCAGGGATATTTGTACAGGTTTTATGCAGATATAAACCGTGAATTTGTAATGAGCAATTCAACTCTGTTCCTTAGAATTCTTGACGGCATTGATAACCAATTTCGTTTCACCAGCGGAGAAACTACCCCGACATTCCAACGACTTCGAAATTGCTTCCCATGGTCTTAACATCAGGTCTTTATTACTTTGCAACGATCGTGCATCTCTGTGCCCCGTTCTCTCCTCTTGCGGCAGTTGTCGCCCTGAAGCTAGGTTTGGTGAAATGTCCCTCAGTCCCGGCTTCTTTGCAAAGTTTCCGAATAGTTTCGCCTAAGGTATTATGGCCAGATGAATTACGCGTAAACCATTCCAAAACAAAATATGAACGCCTTTAGTATAATTAATGTAGGTGTTTTCAATAGCCTAATTTCCTATAAACATATAAGTAGCCTCGATTAGTAAATATCTTGATCACTCTCGTTGATTTTCCGTTTCGGACTTAATAGGAGCTGCCAGTAACAGGTTTGCCACACCTTGCAACGTACATGAGCACCTTTGAGGCATGTCGTTGTTGTCGTAATGCTCTATTCTTTTTTCCCATTACTGAACGATATTTCAAACCATTTTGGTAACGCGTTTTTTCTCCCCAAAGGAGCTGTACACAAGTTTCTCAGGCTCCTTTTCGGTAGCTTCGCATAACGTTAATTGCTCGAATCGTAGGTTTTGATGTTCCTTTACCGCTTCGCAGAGAAAGATTTCTCTCTATCAAAATACTATTTGTTGCTACTTACCTCAGCCATAAGGCGAAGCCTGTTTGCTTTCAATAGAGGGATTTCATATGACGTCAAAATGGCCATGTTTAAGGGCAACATCAAAGCTCTGGCGTTCAACAGAGCAAATAATCAATTGAAATACTTTTATTTTCAAGATTTAACCTTCCAACAAGGGAATATGTGAAATCCCTCCCTAATTTAAAATCACTTCGCTAAAGTAAAGGAAAAAGCGCCTCATTTTCCATTTGAATGACTATATATCCATTGTGTTATCCACGGCATGCCATGTTCTCACAAGCTTTTACAATGGACAATAGCGTTGGGAACCTCTCTTATTCATCTATCCTTGCGGTAAAATTGCTTCAATGATTTTTTGTGTGACAACCATCTCAAATTGGAACTAAACTAGCCAATCACCTTGAACGTCTCGGTAATTAACTCTAACCTTGAAACTCCTCCTCTAGTTGGCAAGCAAATACTACAGTACATGTATTTTTTATTTCATGTAGATGTTACCACTCATCAACACCTCCCCAAGGTTTATCCTCTAGTTTAACGTATCTTCAGTTATTTTTTCTGCGTTGAGGTTATTGTCCCCCTTTGAATAATCTGCATGGCAACATTGTACCGACAACTTTCTCCCACCCCATCCGGAGACGATAGTTTTTACTTGCCTACCTGTCAATCTGTCCAACATTTCGTGCTTTTTTGTCTTTTTATTTTTGTATTCAGCAACAGGAGTGTTTTACTAATCGACATTTTGAAAATAATGCCAGACATATGGCAATACTCTAATTGCTGCAAGGCAAAGCAATAAACCTGCAGTCAGTTTACACACTGGGAAGAAATATAAGGGTAGTGCTGATCTTCTTTGAAAATTGACGTACATGAGTGATCGTAAGTAAAGTTTTACATTTTCTCGAGAACGCCGCAGTTCACTGATGTTCTTTCTCAAATCAGGAAACACTGTACCCTACTTCAAAGTGTTGCTCATCAAAATATTTGAAAGATTTCCACACAAACATGTATACTTTAATCAAAGAAAGTTACTTTTCTAATATAAAATGACCTTAATTTGCACTAACAACGACATGGTGACAGGGTCAGGCGAAAGCAAAAGACGTACAGGTTATGTCGATATAAAGACATTGCGACAAACGGCAACATAACCAAGTAATAGATACATAGTGACATGGAAATTTATCACATGCCCGGCGTAACAACGACATTCCTATTGGTTCCAAGAAGGTGAGCTTTTCCTGGACTCACTTGCTTACTTAGCTGGTGCGTTAGAAATGAACTTACCTCTGAAGCATTTAAGACTCGATCGAGTACGTTAAAATATGAGTTATTTCTTTTTTTTTCATTCAAATTAATATTAGTATGGCATGGGATAAAAGTCCAAACACATTTTCAGGTTTGATTTGTCCGTCATTGACGCATTCCGGGGGGGAAATGTCGGCTTCCCGAACCAAAGTTGCTTTGCCATGAGGGGTTCGGGAAGTTGCCAGCCACCCTCTGCGCATCAATCTCAAACAAACCTCCCTGCAAGAATGTTTATTACAGACCCAATAAGGAAAAACTACTTATTTATCTTTGCGTCTTATGCTTATGTCGTCATGTCGTTGCGTCTCTAGTGTTAACTAGGCCTAATTCAACAACAAAATATGGGCGTTTATACGAAAAACTGCCGCTAAATTTAGCCTAGACTAAAATATGCTGCGAACACCCATACAAATAATCCGCCAAGAAGTTGTTTGCCAGCAAACTTAGCCGCGGCTAATTCAAGTTACGAAAATGCCGTTCATAATCTGTTTTATCCACAACTAATATCAGTTAATGTCACTTGTGAAAAAAAGGAACATGCAATATTCATGACAATACTGACTCTCAACTTAATTGATACCACCTTCAGATTTCATAAACATAACAGCAAGAACATTAACATCCAAGAAATGATTTCACTTGTCAGTTGTTGTTTTGCGTCGTTGTTGTCCAAGAGTTTGGTGCTGTTGTTAGCTTTCTCATCTTGTGAGGCAAATCAATCCTGTCAGCAACGGCTGTTTTACCAAGTAGCGAAAGGTACACGTTCAAAGGTCCAGATGTTGGTACAACTTAAACCTGAAGTGCAAATTTAGTGCTTATTTTTATCGTATTTACAGTTTAAAGGGCAAACCTGTCAATCTTGTCAAGATACATCCCCTTGTTTTAAAATATGTTGTTCTGTTTCAGGAAAAATTAATCTTAATACAAAAATTAATCTTGGCAAGATATTTGTCTTGCAGATGGGGCAAGATATTTCTCTTGCAGATGGGAGAAGGTAATTTTTTTGCTTTTTCAGGTAAAATTCCGTCAGTGATAAACGTATAGAATTTGTAGGCTGGCTTATTTTAAAACTTATTCTTGGTAAAAAAAAAACTAGTAATATAAAAATTTTGCCTTAAAATTAGAGAAATGATCATGTCACGTCACAAGATAAGTATCTTGCGATGATTGTTTCTTATATATAGATTTCATTTTAAATAAGACAAAATATCGTGAAACAAGAACAAGGAGTCTTGAAACAAGTGGATATATCTTGACCAGATTGTTGGGTTTTGCACTGTAGTGTAGCCATTTTAGTTTTAATATAGTCTACTATGGAGTTAAGGCCCTAAATCAGGGTGACCGCATTTGACATTTGTTGTTGAATCTACGGGATGGTTTCCGCAGGGACGAATTCTTTGGAAGCAGAAGTTTACTAACAAGTTGAATGATTTCCTTAAATACTTTTTGTTATTTGAAAGAAGCTACCTATAAGAATACGCATATCTGGTACCCAACTATACAGGCGTTCATTTTTGTCTCTATTTTAACGTTTTTAAGTAATATTTAATAAAGTCTATAAGTTGAAATAACTTCAACGAACCATCTTCTGCTTCTTAAAATTAAAATTATTATCACCCCGAAAACATTCCAATATTCAAGGGAAGTATATAGAGTATTGTAGGATTACTAAATTATAACATGTTTTAAATTTCCGGAAATCAAAGTGCAAAAAATTGAAAACCTTTAAGGTTGTTTGGTCTGAAAATTACAAAAATTAAAGTGAAAGTCTGCAAGGTTGTCCGTGCAAGAGCAGCCCTGGCAAGATGGCGATTGTCTGGTGAACCGTTCAACAAGTGAAAAAGGGTCCACTTGATTTATTTTCAATTATATTGTTAGATTATCAATCGAGAACAAAAATTATAAGGATTATTGAAAAGGCGGAAACGTTTATTATGTCAACGGAAAATGAGTCGTAATCGATATTTCGGCTGATGTAGAAAATTCGAAGGTGGCACTGCAGCGTATATTCCTACAAAAATAGTTTGGGAGTTTAGGATGTACCTAGAAAATGAAAAAGTTGGATATATTTGGATATAAATTAATCAATCAATTGCGCCCACCGGATACTCCGAAACAATTTAGTAAAATTTCAATATCCATTTGAATCAAGAGCAGAAAAGGGGAGCTAGGGCAATGGCTCCCCAATAATTTAGCTATAGAACAAAAAATAATATTTGTCTCTTTAATATACAGCAAGCCATTTTTTAGCGACTTAATTTTTACTAAATCGATAATGTTGTTTGTCGGTTTATGTGTACATTACTTAATACATAACTACAGATTATTTATCATAGATTATAGAATGTAGATCGTAGATTATATATTTGTGCTGTTTGTGTGTATACATAAAATAATATTGATGTTAATTTAATATGTATTAGTTTGGGCTAGAGTTCGGCTTTTAAGTTTAATATTTCTGAGTTGAAACCTCCTTCATTATATCCTTATGAGTAACATTACTATATCTATAAGAATATGGGCATGTCATACACACATGTGAAATTGTACAGCTCTGAAACTTTGCCCGTAGGTTAACGTTGCCAACTTTCCTTTAAAAACGTTGCCCCTCCTATATTAAAACACCTTCCACCGCGAATAATTCGAATGATATACTGTTAATAGCTTCAGAGTCTTCAAACCAGATCATTCATTTGGTCAAATTTGAATATAAGCTGCCTCGTCCCCATAAATAATAATTAAAAGAGTTAAGTCTGCTTGGCTTGAACTTGTTCGGATTCAAACAAACAAGAAATAAGTCTACAAGAATTATTGAGTCAACGAAAACGTTTGTTGATATTATTGAAACAAATGACACAACCTTCAATAGGGATACAAAGGTAATACTACCTACGGTTTTTTATATTAAACTACAGCGAGGCAAGCTGATTTATTATCTTTGTAAAACCGATTAGACTCATTTTGCAATGAAAATGTTAATGACGAAAAAGGTGTACTCTAGGATGTTTTTTTCGGGAGCCAACCGATTGGCTCCCAAAATAATGAAGAACGTCAAAGAATCAGCAGGCGAATTGGCAATCAAATAACGTGAAAGAACTAATGATTTAAATGTACAATCAAAAATGTCCTATAAATGTTTAATATCGCAATTACACGAGCAACGTCGTCCTACGATTAAAATCATTTTAAGGAACATTCAGAGAACACAAATAAATCCTTAGAATTATTAAAGTCAATTAAACTGTCCCGAATCCTTTGACGTCGATCGATGGAAGACAACGGGATGAAACATAAGTAATTGTGAATGCTTTTGGTTGTTTTATTTTATTGATAAGATATCATCACAAAAAGAGTATCCCACTGACATATTTTGTCAAGGGAAAGTTTGCCTTTACCTGTGACTCAAGTCAAAAATCTTCCATTTACAACAGGTCTTTTTCCAATAATATGGATATTGGCAATCTTTTACAATTAGAGACCTGGGCCAGGATGTCAGTGAAAAGACGATTAGCTTGATACTGGATTAGTAAAAATGATTTGTACAAACTCTAGGCCTGTTGTGAACGAAAATGAGATCCCCTTGAACAGATTTTAGTTGCATGGATTCAGAAATGTTTACTCTTTTATTCAGCTTACTAATTTGAACTCAATAAACTGGTCATCTTGAATTAAGACCAATCGACCTTAAACGCTAATCCGGTCTAGAACAACCTGACCCAATTTCCATATTACTTGTAACATAAAAAATAAGTGACAAAACAGTACACTAACAATTAAAAGAATATTTGGATAAAAATAAGCCTACTCTTTCCTAATTTCTAGTATGGTTTTCAACTCAAAACTGGTAAGTCACAAGTATCAGAGATTAGATCAAATTCTTTATGGTGGATTACTTGATTACGTTTGCTGTCAAAGCTTAGACATTGTTTTCATCTACACTCGGTAATGGACTTTCATCAATGTTTTCTATATCAACCCACCTAAATGAGGACCTATTTTAGAAAAGTGGTGGCTAAATTTGTTTGCATTTTTGGATTCATCTGATTTTGTTCTACAATTAATAATATCTAACTTCATTGAGAATGCCTGTCCCCTCATCTGACGTTTGATTACAGTTTCAACTAATTTTAATGTTGGTTTTGAATTATCTCGACATGTACTAAACTGCTTTAAAAATTCTCTTTTTTACTTTCTTTTCGACTAATTAAGGTTATTTGCATACGTTTTAGATTTTTGGACTTTTCCCAAACCTTTGCTATCAGGAAAAAACCTTTAATATACATTTCTGTACAGCATTTATTGATTCCAAGGACGCGCGGTAATCCATATAGTTTAGTTACAATTAACTGTAGAAACTGACTGGTTAAAACAACCAATTTAAATGGTTGTCTCAGATGCATTTCCATTTTGACAAAAAATATTGGTGAAAACAACCAAATTTATTGGTTAAATATATAATAATTACTGCCATTAAAAACTTGGTGGAATGCATGCATCTGAGAATAAAACTGGTCATTTCAACTACTCAGTGTTTAAAGTGACGGCTTTTTTACTTCTTAATATAGATTTCATTGGAGCATGCCCATTATCAATTTTCTCAAGAATATTAATTGTCTTAGTATTTACTTGGTTTAAATCCCCACAGTAGTTCAAGACTTTGTTCAGATTGACAGTATTTAATACAATTAAAGTGTACTTTCTCATCAAGTTTACTAAAAGCCCAATAGTAATATTTTATTTTCAAATTGTAATGCTATTCAATATAAAGAGCCGGAAGATGATCTGAAATACCTAAAAAAAAGCAATTCAAGCGATAATATTCTCTGTTGGAGTAATTATATATATATATATATATAAACGTATTGATAGCAAGTATCGTGTGTAAAATGATATATGAAAGAGTGCTCAATGCAAACGCAGAGCGATATAACAGTAATGATGAAAACACAAGTTACTTCATAAGAAC
>JBAHVQ010220585.1:0-11125 GCA_036872915.1 Nanipora kamurai
TCGTTGGCGCTACCGAATATAGTAACCAAACAAATTTATTTGCATGCTCGGCGTTTTAGTTTCGTTTAAACAAACTCGTTAGTAGTCGCTATAGCTAGGTATTTTCCAAAGCCAAAAATTTGCTGAATAATGGAAGTGGTTACTATGTTTGTTAAACATTTTATTTCGACCAAATTTTTTCAAACCAAATTAGTATTAATTGGCAAAGGAATGTAGTAAGCATTACAGTAGATCAGTATGCTCATACTAATTCGAGTTATCGAAATTTCCTACAAGCGCTTTTGTCAATAACTACTCACCATTTTTGCGTTCGTATTGACGAATGACAGGATTAAAAAGTACAGTAGATTAAATAAGGTAATAGCATCAAAGGACTTCATTTCTTCGAAGGTGAATCTGATGAACCTCTCTCATCGAAAACAAGATCTAACTGTGGTTAAATTGGGTATGACATAGAATGTTAAAGAGAGTTGTGACATGTAAATAGGATCCATTCAAATTTTTCCTGTTAAAACAAGTTCAAAGGAATGAATTAAAAGGAATTATTTTTAAAGGAAAATCTTATTCTAGTATGGGAGGCCTGACCCAACACGGCAAGTTTTCAACATAATATATATAACGTCTGTTAAGGACAGAATTATCTTACTGTATATGCTATCGAAAATATACTAAAATTGAAACTGAACAGAAGTTGGACAAAGTTGGCTGAATAATGAACTAAATTTCTGTGGTAACGTGTTGGTCTTTCTGATATCATGCTGTGTTTTACTCTCTAGACGATGTGATCTCATGCTAATAAACCACAAAGTTCTTTCAGACGTATAATTTGCATGATCATAGCTAGCCCTTAGTGTTAAATGAGCGGCGGCTGTTAGTTCCTTAATCTCATTAAGATGGGAAATATTACCACTCGTACTCCTTGTACTCCCTTACTTTTAGATGCTCGTCTGAATTACTCTTTGTCCAATCAGTTATTTTTATTCTTTCCTTTCTGTAATGATTACGCCATATTTTTCTGCGAGTTTCATCGCTTAAACCCTAAATCGTGCCGCTTGCAACACGTATGTTTACATAACAATTCTTATATAATGCATCTTCGTGGGAAGTCCTACCGTGAAAACTGCAACAATACATTTAATAAACAATATAAATTACGGCTTGTTAGCCAGGATTTACACGATATTTGTTCAATGATAAACATTTTGTACCGCAATAACTACTTTTTACTTTTCAGGGTATTAAGATGCTTTGTATACGTGTTATACACATGAATGTGTCCTTTTCGAAGTCTTTGATAGTTTATCCGTTGGACGTGCAAACACAAATTTTGATATAAGATAGTGTACTCAACAATGCGGAAAGTCTGTTCCTGCTGCCATGAGCAAGAAACTGCGTTCCGGACTGGCAGAAGCAGATGGACATACGGGTATTAATTTATTTATGCACCAAATTATAACAAACAGCAGTTGAAAAACATTTGACTTAAAGTTCCAAGCTATATTATCATATTCCCAAATACAAAATTCTCCAATCTAGCCGAATGCTACTACGATTTTGACACTTTTTGTGGCATCAATTCGCCTAATCACAGACACCCTATGCTAACGTTGCGGCAATTTACAATGTAGTATGAGAAGGGTAATTTATATAAGTTTACTAATGAAGACTTTTAATAAGTACTCATTCAAATTACCAAATTGCTAGAATGTTGTCATAAATTGAGAAAAAAAATTGACTGAGATTGACTCTTTCACTGCCAAATCTACCCCTTTGATGAGTAAAATCGTTTAGGGTTAACCAAAGTAAAATAGTAATTGTCCCCCGTAGCAGTGATGGAGTTAATGCAAGGTATCATTGACTTTTTTGTGTGGTTAGGTTGTGAATTCGATCCGTTTGAGACATTTACTGCGAGTCTAATATCCCTATCATATGTACTGCTAATAAACAGGGAAGGCTGGAGACTCGGTCGCCGCCAGACTGCGCATCGACTCCACAAACCGTTCTCGCTTCATGACAATGCCTCGAATTCCCTTCGAATCAACAGACCTATAAAGCCCAAAAAACTTCACATAATATACAATATATCATTTACAACGAGCACAAGACAAATTTAGACAGATAAAATCAGAATATCAGTCGATTGTTTGATTTTATTAATCAAACCTTCAGAAGAATACAACACAGGACTTCAATAATCATTAACTATTTATTAGAACTACAAGGAGATATTTTCTATCCGGATGCTAGGCATCACGGTGTAGAAAAAAAGTAGTAAAATCCCGTTGCTAGTCAATTTTCACTTTGCGTTATCTGGGTTCGGAAAAGTTTTTTATTCGCTTTGGCTTACCTTTCATGCCTTAGAAAACATGAAAGCTATTTTTAAAGAAAAAAACCTAATAATTGCTTAAAGAGAGAAACGAATCCAAACTCTATCTAGCCTCGAGTAAATTCAATAAAACGGAGAGATTCGGTGGTATTTAACACCACGTTACATTTAATACGAACATGTTACATATACGCGATGAAATGCACCAAACACGATGGTACCAAAACGTTACATTTATGGGGTACTGTTTCACTTTACGAGTGATGCCATATTTTGACATACCCGTCGGGCGGATCAAAATGCAAATGTCGAGTAAATATCCAGCATTATTGTATATTCAACTTTGTAGTAAGGTATTTATTATGAAGCTTCACAAAAACTTTGTTTCTTTACAATTATTGCGAAAGAAGAGTCCAACACCATTCTTGGCAGGCACTATCATAATCCTAACTGATTATGGTTGAATACTAAGGTATACGATCAATATTAACTTCAATACTACTGCAATTTCTATTTGCTGTACTGATATATAGACAAGAATGTTGATAATTTAATTGTGTCGATGACAAACTGATGGGAAAGTATTTTTCCTTTGAAACTACAGGGCTCAAGTATTTCCGTACTCATTACATCAGCTGCGAGCCAAACTATTTCTTTAATCCTAAAAAAAGATATGATGATTGTTAGAGCTTCCGTGACATGAAAGAGATTAGGCTTTATATTAAGTAAATCTTAAGAAGTTCATTTTCTCTGTCACAAACGTGAAAGCTTCCAGGAGTTGCTTAGTTACCTCCTAAAACTGGTCAAACGTTGTTCATAGCTTTGCCAAACAACACATTGTGAACTAAGACCCGGAATATGTTTTCATATTTCGTAGCTGAAAAGATATTTCATATCCTTTCAGCTACGGAAAGAAACTTATATGCCTCATTAGGTCTGGTTACTTTTCGTTGAAAATAAAACTTCGACTGGTTAGGCGACCTCTGGAAACGGGACCCGAGAGCCCATAGTTTAACGTCGCTACACTTGAACATGCGTCAGTCTTACCATTGCTGATGTCAGAGCAAAGCTAGCACTTTCTAGTTAGGATGGCAGAGACGGTTTTAGTAGCGGTGAGATTACTTCAGTGCAAATAATAGTAATAATAAGTAGCTATTACACAAGACAGTTTGGTTAGAACCTTTTGAGGTTAATTTCTACCGTCCTTTTCTTTCCTTTTAAATCTCTAACATCTGAAAGATACTATTTATCTGGTTGACTGCCGATCGGGGACGTGTGATGAAATAACGAATGTGATGTCATTATACGTGCTTCCTGTACAGAATACTGATTCTCCCAGTTTATATTAATTTGATTTGATAACTTTTCACAGTGAGAAGAATACATCAACACACTTAATGAAAAAGGTGATGAGTTTTTTTGATGAATTTCTTGCAGCACTGTATAAAAAGTGACCAACATGACTTTCAAGATGCTTAATATATGTGCCCAATATAAGGTGATAACATTACGAAAATATTATCATTCTGGTCTATCCAGGAAACGATGATGTCAAATTATGTGCTGTTACCAGCTTTCTGAATTCAATATGTCGTAGTAAGTGGACCAAAACAAACTATAGAACAATCAAAAATGTAATGCACAGAACGAAACGAAAACCCACAATAACCTTCCTCACCTCCATGCAACGTCTGAAAAGGCTGAAAGTAGTTCTACCGTGTAGTGCGAATGACTATGTATTTCAGGTTTTATTTTGCTATACCGCCCATATTGAGTTTTCCAAAAGACATAAAGGTCACTTTTGATGACGCACTGTGTTTGCAATAAGCTTCGTCCGGGAAACTCCTCATGTCTACAAGTGTCTTTAGAAGGTTGATATCCCTTATAAGGATTACTTGAGATCATTTTTGTGTCCAGCCACAGATCAATGGCTAGAAATCGAGTTTTCGAAAACGCGTGACCTGAAAACTGATAAGACGCGGTAACAGTTGAAAATCAATGCGATTTAGCTCACGTTTCTAAACAATCGCTTTCCGTCTGAGTCTCCGTAGTTCGATGATTAAAGAGCGACTCATCAGCCGTCAGACGGATGCAATTTAATCTCATCTTCGGTACCGAAACATTTCCTTAGAATCTGAGGTTGAGGGACGTTTGCATATTTCCTGAATAGCATTGTTTAAAAATGTTTGTAATTCTTCCCCGAAGGTCTTGTACTGAGAAAATAAATCCAGACAAGAATCCAGAGCCAACCGACAACTGCAAGAAGTGCAGAAAACCCGAAAATACAGACATTTTGAAGACAGATTAAATTAATTTTATAAAGAAGTCATCAAAGTCAGATTTGTCTCACTTGGTTTCGTAATGACTTTGGAATAAAAGTCGAAAATTTACCCTAACTGTTTTAACCGGCCTTCTTGTGTTTAATATAGATTTTCGATTTTAAAGATGTCTCTTTTGTCGGAGGTTGTTTTGTTTCAAATTCAGATTTGAATGGTAGGTTTCGTAGGGTACATTTCAACTCTGTATTTGCAAGTGTTCGGTTAAATGAAACCAAATAAGGCACATTTGACACGTACATCATAGACTGATCTAGAAAAATGTGTGTAGCGTATATCTCCTAAAAACTTGTAAATGAAATGATACTGGCGAGTGCATGGCTCGTTAGTCCATTCATCAGCCAGAAGCCCGTACCATACACAATTTCCATTACTCTTATAATAATTCAGTTTTCCTATAGCCTGAGCTGTATAAGTAGGCTTGCCTCTATAAACAGTGTAGAGTGAACCACCTTTTCGTATTTTGATACCAATCCAAAGCCTATTTATATGGTTTTCTTGAGCATTCTTCCAAGACCAAGTTTCGATCAAAATGGCTACACATAGATTTTGACTCCGACCAAGTGTCTTTGGGGTGAATAATACAGCAGCATTTAGAATACGGACGAATCAAGCAACATCGATTATCATGATCATCATCTTTCGATCGATCTAAACAACATAGTTAACTCAGGTTTATTTAGGTATTCAGTCTTACCTAAGCTATGATCAACTATACTAGTCTAGCGCGTGCTCAAGCAGTTTCCAATTAAAGGAATCTTCAAATATCTAAATAGGTCTTACAAAGTTTAGTTAAAAATATAATAGCCCAGCAAAAAGTTTAAATAAAGCCATAATGGATTTATATCTTTAGAAGATTTTAATGAGTTACGTTTGGTTACTTAACCAGTAACATCATCAGAGTAACAGTAATTTTACAGTTAGCTATTTAAGCCTCTCAACTCCAATAAATAATTACTCTGATGATGTTACTGGTTAAGTAACGAAACGTTAGTCATTAAAATTTTCTAAAGATATGGTTCCATTATGGCTTTATTCAAACTTGTTTGCAAGTCTTTCAAAGATTGGACTTCTATGGAAAATCAACTTAATCTCAACAAAAAATAATTAAAAACAAAATAGCAATGAAATGAATATATATCTACGAATTGCCGGATTAGATATCTAATGTGCAAATCGAATCATCTTATTGTTGTAAAAATTCTATCAAATGTTTATATTAACGAAAACTATTCGCTTAATCAGTTTGCAGAACGAGGTTAGACGTTAAGGGAATGCCTTTATGAAATTAATGAAATTAAGGTAGAAGCATGCTGAAATTCAGGATTAACAACTTCGAAACTTTACTTTAAGAATAATTCTGATCCAATTGTCAGTGTAATCAGACACTATAAAACCGTTTGTATGAGTCTGTGAGATTTTGAAGGCTTCTTACATACCTTTTGTTTATTGACAAACCGATTCAGAAAGTCAGACGAATGATCAAAATAGTTGGTCATGAAACAGCAATTTACCGCCTGACAAATTTTGTTTGCGGAGAGAAGAAAAAACTTAAAGAAGCTAAAGAGAGAATAAAGCAAGGTGAATATATAATGAAGTAAGGTCAGCGAAGAGTAA
This sequence comes from Nanipora kamurai, assembly GCA_036872915.1. NCBI lineage: Eukaryota > Metazoa > Cnidaria > Anthozoa > Scleralcyonacea > Helioporidae > Nanipora > Nanipora kamurai. The sequence continues at coordinate 6,280 of JBAHVQ010220585.1, forward strand.
GTTGCCTGAACGTTTTGAAAACGTTTTAAATAACGTGCAAATCTACTTCGTATCTATGGTGGTGGTTGGATGTCAAGCCTTTCGAGAAAACCAGCGGAATTGCTAACTAAATTGCCAAAATTCCAGTACTTTGTGGCTCACTCGGTTATCTTCGATCTTAAAAGTGACTTATTTAACCTACCTTGGCGCCCATCTAGTTCTTTGTGGTATTTATCATTTACTTTAATATACAATACCATGAATACGATGGTAGAGGCCAGGAAAATTCCAGTAAATGAAGATAACAAACAAATGATTATGTGGCGGCGTCTTATCCGTCGTGGTTGAAGATGTGGAAAAAGAGGAGGTTTATAAGATGGAGGAGGAGGAGCAGTTGGGAGTGGACATTCGTCCGGAATGTCAAGCTGAGATATATAAATATTTTCGGGCTTTGCTGTTGATTCATTCATAACTTGTGAAACTTGTGAATAGCGGAATTCTTTTTACAACTCTAACTCAGACCAATTGGTTTTTGATACCAGACGTTATAATACCTATTTCCAGGAAAAAATTGTATTAGTTCTCATTCAGTCAAATATTTTGGGATTTTAGAACACAAGAATTATAGGGCGATGATATGTTCGTGACTTGAACAATACGTCTCGTCCAAAACTATAAGATCGCATGACCAGCTACGACACAAACGAGATACACAAATACACCCTATTTATTTCAAACCCGAGTTATTGATTTTTATATTCTTCTTCCCTGAAGCTAAAATAGGTATGTTAGAGGCTTTTCTACCACGGGCTACATAAAGGGAAAAATTATCTAATATTGTGAATGCATCACGAACCCAAACTTTCTTGTTCCTCCCTTGTTACTTTAGTAGTCCTATTTCTCGAAAAGCCTTTCAAAGAAATTGTTCACATATAGACCTCTTTCATAATGGCGACCAATTGAAATATTCTTTTATGTGCATCTAAATAAGCTTTTCTCGCCTCGTTCCTGTGTCTCAAATTCAAAAGAATCTTTGTTTCCTAACGAGGCCAAAAAGGCTAATTTAGATGCATATAAAAGAATATTTTAAACGGCGGCCAATATGACAGAGGTCAATAGCACTGAACTTCTGAGTTATTATGGCAATAATTTAAATATACCATCCACTGCAAGAGTAACTGCAACATGTCAAGCCAACGATAGTGGAAACTAAGTGCTGGCGAGAAAGTCCAATGTAGATTGGAGGAAATACTGTGAAACCAACTTTTATGATTTGTATTAGTGGATAAATTTAACAGTGTTTTTGTTGATGAAAGTAGGTTCAAGACTAAATACCACGTCCTGGTTTTAATGTCAGTTATTCAAGGATAACTATTTAGGGGAGCAACAGAAAATATGAATGGCTTTTAAATAGATAAATAGTTACTTCAGTTTAGTCATTAGGTGAAATACTCCCTTTCCTTTGTTACATCACATCATTTAAGAAACTACAGATGGATAGTTTGGATGGCAATTTATCTTCTGATTTGATGCAGTTGACTGTAATGAGATGCAAGTGTAATTATGGTGTAGTTTATGTGCCACACCGGTGTATGCTTGTTGAAAACAATGAATTCCTATCCAGTATACGACAGAGAACAAAGTAGAACGCTGATATGCATTTAATGTGACGCTCTACCACTTGCTAAATAACGTGTAAATTGTCATTCAGTTAGTCCTTGTTTGTGGTAAGGGATAGGTAGGGATTGATGCCAGTTTTGTATTGCATGGGTGCTTTTTTACGCAGTAGATTAAAAAAAAAGCCTTGAAAGGAGAAGGAATATCATGTGCACGAATATTAAACATAAGTAAAATAGTGTGGAAATAAACTATATTGCAATGCACTAAAAATAGATTTGCTCACATTTACACGTTTTAGGAAAGCATACAACAAAAGTAAAGTTTACGTGACATTTGTTGCAATTTAAGCGTAGTGAAATTTATTAACTGCTACAGAAACTCCAAAAAGACTGCAAACCTGCACGATTTGTGATTGACTGAAAGTTTAAAACGCCCAATCATAGCTTGGGTTGGTTACCCAGAACCCAACCATTTTGGGGTTTCTGGAACGGCAAATAAGGTCACCACTTTTTTCCTTTTTGTCAGGAAATTGGACCGTTTTATGTTATTTTTAAAAAATTATTATTAATTATTCTTAGTATTACTTATAAAATTAATTATTGAATAATTAATTATTATATTTATCGATAACTATTGATTAACGTAAAGGCTGAGTTCATAGTGGGTCTGAAACTGGCGTGAAAAGTTGGCCCCCATGTTGGCCATGTTTGGCTTCACTTTTTGTCTGGTCGATAAACTGGAGTTCTCCTTGCAATCATATACAGAGCTCACTGTATATGTCTCACCATATGTCGATTTTGGTAGATTTTTGGATACTTGTGGCTCGGTATTTCCTTGGTGGTCGTTCGTAATATGTCGAATTTGACGAACAGTAGCAACAGAAGAAAACAACTCTGTTGAAGTCGACTTTGTTTTTGTGGTGCACGAACTAGAAGAGGCAACAGTATTGTAGGACTATTTTTTCCGTTATTAGTATTGAAGTATTGACCAAGTGAGATTGAAAAAAAGGGTCGATTAACAACAACACACATCGACCAAGCTGTAAAGGATCTTGGTGCTGATGTCATCCGTGATCTTAATAGTGCAAAAGAATCAAAATGATCAAATAGCAATCAAGAGGAAGTCCTTAACGGAACGTGCCTATACAATTTAGTGACGCATCCAATTGGGCCAGTCATTGAAAGCAAGAAGCAGAAAGTATCTTAATCCAACTGACTGGACACGTAGCTCTTTTCTCATACAAAAAATCATGACTCAACTCTGCAAAACTTCGCGTTAAAAGTCTTGTGCTTGTAGAAATTCAAAACTCAATTTATTTTCTCCCAGATTGACTCCCAGATGAAAATGAAAAAGGGATTTTTTTTGAAGTTGTTGAATGGTTGTAATGTTTGCTCTTTTTGCCTTGGAAAAACAATAGTCATGGAAGGAAAAATTCATTTTAACTTATTTTTCTGGGTAAGCTGTTCACTTGGAAACGTTACGAGCAAGGTCTTGTCAACGACGTCAAGGGATCTTTTGTGTGTGGTTCCATGAGAAGATCTTTGATAGCGTCCGTTGCTTCAACGTGTCGTACACTTTCTGTCTTTCTTTCTTTCTTTTTTTTTCTTTCTTTCTTTTCTTTTTCTTTCTTTTTAATTTATTCGAACACGGTACTATTTCACTAGAGTTAAAATATTTACAGAAGGGGGGAGAAATAAGTGACCTTCCAATAGTGGCAATTGAGGAATCAGGCGGAAAGCGTAATCTTGTTAGGAATATCAAAGCCCAGCATATGATTTTGACAATTTACCGGTCAACATTCCCTTCAGATTTGCAAACAAGTCGCTAAACTTTTTGCTTCCGCTTTTCCTCAAATTCAGCTTCGAGTCGTATTTAAGCTTATTCGACGTCTTTCAAGTTTTTTCCGTGTTAAAGATCAAATTCCTCTTGCACTAAGATCCCGCGTAGTTTACAAATTCAAGTGTCAATGCTGTGAGTCATTGTATATAGGTGAAACTATTCGCCATTTACACGCGCGTGTTTCTGAACACATGGGTGTTTCTGCTTACACGGGAAAGCCTATCTCCTTCACCACTTTATCTGCTGTTTTAACACACCACACACAAACTGGACACCCTGTTTTTCTGAATTTTCTATTCTAAGCTCATGCTCTTCTAACTTTGAACTCCTTCTCAGGGAGAGTCTACTTATTAACAAGTTAAATCCTTCGCTCAACGCCAATATCAGTTCTCTTCCTTTAACCTTGTTTTAACTGTTAATTTTTTTTTTCCTTGTTATTTGTTTTCTGACACATACACACCTGGTTTCACTCACGCATACACTTTATCTCACATTTAATTACTCACCAGTCTCACCAGTCTTTCTGTTAATTACTTCCTGTCATTGTAAATAGAATATCATATAACAACATGGAAAACAAAGAGAGAACAAATTACAAAAGTAGACATTTTATGGTTTCAAGGCTTAATTTCTACCGACAACTCTTAATGATTAACTATGTTAAGTTTGTGGAACACCACGATTTATCTTATCGCTAATAGCGATAAAACAAAAACAGCGATAAAATGAAACAATAAAAAAACGATGAGATAAACGATAAACGATAATAAATGATAATGAAAGATATATGCAAATGTTAGCATTGGAAACCGCTAACGCAGCAGTTGTAATAACTTAAAGTTTTAAGGCCCGATCACACTGCACAACGATAACAATACACGATAACGACAGCGATAAACGATAACGATATCCCCGTGGTGACATTTCAACGATACAATCATTCTTCGATTGTCCTTGTTGCGGCAGAAAAACACGTCCCAAGCCTCCCATTTTGATCGGCGCGCTACGCTCATGCAGGCAGTTTATTCAAAACCCCGCCAACACGGCCGATTTCGAATCTGACGAAGAGCTAGCTCTTTTCCCGTTAGCAAGTCGGAGACGACAGGAGAGAAAGACGAAAAACAGGAGTATTTGGGTTGAAACAGGCAGATATAAACAGGCAGCGTCTTCTACTGAGCGAATTTCATATTCTAGTAAGAGAACTATCTTCATACGAAGATAAATTCTGAGTATTTCAGAATGACGCGGCATCAATTTCATGAGATATTATCCCTCTTGAAAAATGATGTCAAGATAGAATGAACGCAATTCAGGCGGCCTATTGAAGCAGCAGAGAGACTGGCGATTAGCCTCAGATAGTATATATATATATATATATATATATATATATATATATATAGATAGAGAG
>JBAHVQ010220596.1:0-11124 GCA_036872915.1 Nanipora kamurai
AGATTTTGAATTCTGAGTTCTAGTGGCTCAATGGTTAGAGCGTCTGGCTAGCATTCAGAAGGTTGCGGGTTCGAGTCTCGTCTGGAACTCAGAGTTTTTCTGAGTCCATGGTGTTCCACAGTTTGATCAGCAAAAATTTCCTAAGACTGTGTATTTGTTTCAGGTGGTTTGAGTGGAAAAACTACTGGACCTATTTGCGTTAGTCGATCCAAGTTGTGGAAATCAAAATTCTAGAATTTTACTTCAATCACGTTCTCGTAAGTGTTTTCTATGTTAATAATTCCATAATTGCTATTTTCAGAGAGTCGAGGTCACGTGATCTGTTCGTGCAAGTAGTAGATTAAGTCTTTTTTAGTATCCATGGCCAGTCTGAACGACTATGAACTGTAGCAAACTGTGGAAAAAAAATACAACAGTACAAGATGAATTTAAGTAGCAATGATACAACACCTTAAGTTTAGGAAATTTTCTTCATAATTTATTTTGAAGAATTTGACTTGTGAAGTACCCGCTCATGTTTTTTGGATGCTGGCCTAAACCTCGTCTTTGAAAGTAAATATTGACGACGTTAGGGATCATAAATAAAACTACCAGTAAAAACATACTTCAGGTAAGCATTCTCCTCCTTCAATGTTGAATTCTCGCACTCAATCTCGTAATATTTCGAGATTTGACTCTGCATCGTCATCGCAACTTCTGCCGCTTCTTCACGACGAGCAAGCTTCTGCTCTAATTCCTGGAAAAAGGATAAAAACTCCTTTGGTTGAATAAATCGTGCATATACACCCATCTATATTAATTTCCTAGACATGCTCGAAATCAGAGCCTCCTGGGTCTTAGTGGGAAGTATGTTCCACTCAAGTTATTTCAATTCGTACACCCAGATATAGGACAAAAATACTTTAAGAATTAAAACACATAAAGTTAAAGAAGCTACGTTTGTCATTTATGTAAGCCAAAGGAAATCGTTATGTAATCATTAATACGAAGTATTTGATATAAAATGGCAAACAGCCGAACTGAGGCAAATCGTTACAACATCTTCTCTCTAGAGTTAATCCACAGAATCAAAGGATTCTAGTACTCTCTTTGCAAAACCTAATGGTAGCACTGGTTCGAAGGCGTAATTTCAAGCAAGTTAAAACTCGCCATTAGTCTTGCAGCTTCAAGCTGTTGGGATCTCAAGATTTTATTTTTCGGCCAAAGATGGAAACTGTAATTTTCAATTTTCATCAATGTACCTTAAGTTTGTGTTCTGCTGTTTGGTATTTGGACTGAATCTCTTCAAGTTCCTGAATCCGTCTACTAGCTTCTGAATAACGCCTTTAATAGAACAAAGAAACTAAATCTAAAAATTCAATCCAAAACTGGGGTACAATTTACATGTGGAAAAAGAGTCGGAGTGCTTTATCGCTTTATCGGACATAAAACACGAGGCGACAGCCAGCTGTTTTAGATCCGATAAAGGACGTATTGTGAGGTGTTCAAATGGCTACAGAAACTAACCCCTTTACTGTACGTGCATGTTGGTGCAAGTTGATCGTCCGGGTCAGAATAGGCTTGTGGAAGACTGTTGGTGGTGTTGACTGACGTTTCGACAGCCTAAGCAGCAATCGTCTTCAGAGACGAATGAAGAGGACATGGTTTGTTTTTTTTCCCTGATGAATTATTGTCTTTTCCAATTACATTTCGAAAACTTATTAATCTTTAATGCCTGGATATATTCTCCAATTGAGTGCGCGTATTTGACAGCTCATAAAACGTACTGAGACAAACGTTTTATATAAACAAGGTTAACGTAAAGATGTACTCACGCCGGGCAGGTTCAGTAATATTAAACGAGATTTTCCGACTCGCACCCGACAGGTTTTTCAGTATCGTAATTGCAGAAATTGAAATTTATTGAAGTGTTATTTGTCTTAATGTGAGTAGACCTGCAGAAATGCAAGATGATAAACGAGAAGTAGAAAAATTATGCTAAATAATTCTTTTGTTAATGGTTCAAAATAAAAATAAAACACATCGGTAAAACGTCCAGAGTTCTACCGTGTCTTCGTAGTTTTAACCATAGCGATCATATATTATCTATGGAGGGCATTGTACCCAAACGTCCCTCAACTGCAGATAATTAATTGGAAGGCGGCCATCTTGGATAAATTGTGGGGTAAACCACTTTACTTTCGTCCGTTAACAATTAAGAATTAAGAGTTAACAATTAAGGAAACAAGGAGGATTTTCTCTTCAATACATGAACCTTTCTTAATTTCAGTGAATTTGAGCTTTTTAAACAAATTATATGATATTGTTGAGTACATTCGCAAACGAAAATTATGGGTAAACCAGCAATCGTGAACTCTGGAAACAGACGGTAGAGGGCCTGGAGACAATCATTCGCCTCCCCAATTTACTCAAAATGGCGGTGCTCAATTTGTCACCAAGTTTCGGACCCCATGCCCTCTCTAGTTTATATATGATCTCAAGGTTTTAACTCTTAGCGACAACAAAAGAGAACAAACAAAGATCAAGAGACAACATAACAAAAGACTCCAGACTCGCTAAGCTTGTCTCGGTGCGTACTCATAAATAGCGGTGCGATAATTCACTTAAGGTCATTTTTCACTTCAACCAAACAAACAAAAACAAACAAAAACAAAACAGAAACAAAAAACAAAGAGAGAACATATAACAAAAAGAAAAAACGTTCGGGAGTTAAAGGGTTCAGCCCGTTTTCCACCAGGCGAATTTTGTCGCGCAAATCAATATTTCTTTGTTTATGTTCAGTAGACTTCTCGTTAGTTACAGCCGAGAGCTCATAAGATAAAAGAAAAAGTCAGTTCGCGCTAAAAAAATCGCTAGTGGAAAACGGCTTTCAGATTACATTTATGTAAAGCCATATAAGAAACTACTTACTGACCTCGCTTGTTCGGTCTGTACTATTAAAATTTCGTACCTACATGTATGTTTTTGCACGAATCTGGACTCGCTAAGCTTGTCTCGGTGCGCACTCATAAATATCGGTACGATAGTTCACTCGTATAGACCTTAAGCCCGTTTTTGACTTCAACCGTACCCTACCAAAACGTAGTATTTTCTTTTGTCTAAAAGTCATTAGTTTTGTCCGAAAGCTCACTAGATAAAGGAATACATTACGTTTCGGTCGAAGTAGGAAACGGCAGTTACGCTATTGGTCAATAAATATAAGTTAAAAGACGACTAACGAACGTTCGTCAAGCTCGTTTTCCTAAGAAAAATGATTTCTGAGCCTTCTACGGGAATCAAACCCGCAGCCTTCTGATGACCGGCGAGACGCTCTAACCATTGAGGTACCAAGACTGAGATGGTGAGCTAGGGTACAGGTTCCTCATATGTACTGCGTAAGCAGAAGTCACGATATGATAATAATGATGGAAATATATGCTATGTTACGGGAGGTCTGTATAATAAAATTATTAGGGGGTTTAAAAACTACGGCAACTTTTACGGCAAAGTGTTCATACAATAGAATTTTTTCTTCTTTGGCACGCAGTAGGTAGAACCTTTTCCGTTGTTTAAATGTTGACAAACTGACCAGAGCTACTTTGAAGAGTTTCAGGGGTATGAAGACCGCATTCACAATTCATTAAAACATCAACGATATGTTGTTCTATTAATCAATCAACTTTGTTAAATGCCGTCGCCGTACTAGCTTTGTTAATCTCTCTTTTCTCTCGAGGTCTCAAATAACGGCCAAGGGTTGTCATTGGGCCAGCGAGAAAATATTTTTCTATTCGGTCCGACAAAAAAAAAACGGTAAATGAGACATTTCTTTTTTAATATTCTGCCTTATTTTTTTAGTTTTGAGCCCTTGTAGTGTAAAGCCCTTATCGAACGAGAACGCAAGTTAACACAAGTTTACTAGTGATGATTTGCGATGCGATCAGCCGAACGGTGGCATAAGTCACTGCAAGTTCAGCACTTCTTCGAGTTCTCTTGTTATCACGGTATACAGCAGTTATGGATGCTAAAAGCTCGTCAGTACCTTGTCCAGTTCTTCTTTGAGTTTTTCTCTTCATAATCTGTTTGAGAATGGCTCTTAAAGACGCCACATTTAACGTGCAATTTCAACAAGTTCAAGTTAGTCGCAAGCTAACACAAGCCAACGTAAGTTATGGCAAGTAGGCGGTCAAAAGAGGCACAAGGTACTATAAAACTTGCGGAAACTCGCGTACTCGTTTGATTAGGGCTTAAATGTTCTCATTTTTTGCTTCAGCTAAACAAAAAAGTTCGCTTTCGTCGAGGTAACCTTCGCATAAGTTCATTTTTTTTAAACTGCCATTTTTAATATCATACTCGAAATACCAAACTAAAATAAAGTTAGGTTTTGCCGAGGCAACCTTTGTAAAAGTCCATTTTTTCAAATTGCCGTTTTTAAAATAATATTGTAAATACAAAATTGAGATTAATAAAGCGGCGAGAAAATATAACTTTCGGACTGTAATCAGGCATCGCAAAAAACCACCCGCTGCTGTACGTGACAAATCAATTTGTAGCGGTGCTCAGGAAACCAACCGTTCATAATTAATAAGAGCACAAAATGTCCTCAATTGACACGCGCCATCTTGGTATATCCTCCGACCAGTAATACAAAATCATACAGAATTATCTTCCAATGGGAAACTTTTAAAGATGTTCAAACTTAGTCAAATCTTCGGTTTACCAACAAGCTTTTTTAGCTTTCAAAAGGTTGTCAACCCACTAAATTTGGTTTTCTCTCACATTTGGTCCCATACCTCTTTTCCATCTCATGAAACATATCTCACCTACAATTGGTTGAGGAGGGCTTAGGGCTTTACAAGAAGGCAGACTTTAGAGGAACTTTTCCAACTTTTCCATTCATACACAGTCCAGTTATATAAAGGTCAGTGGTAAGTACTACTTACTTCTTGTAATATTCAAGCTGACTTTCTATGTCTTCTAGTTTGTTTTGAGATATAATGCTTTCAGCTTCTTGCCTGGATACAAAAACAATGCAATTGGAAAATTGTACAAAGAAAATATTGTAAATATCAATATTAAAAACAGGTGAAAAACATATCAGAAGCAACAGTTACTGGTACAAACAGCATCAGTTTAATAATGTACCTTGTTAGCTTTTCTCTTATTTCAACAAGTTGTTTATGAAAAGCTTCTTTTGACTATAAAAATTGATAAAAGGATAAATTGGTTGAAAACAAAGTACACAATAATAAAGTAATATTGTAATAAAGTAATATTGTAATAAAGTAATATAGTAAAGTGTAATAACACTTTACTTAAAAGTGAACTCTGGTTTAAGTGAAGTTTTATGAAAATGACTGATCACTTATTAACTGAATGTGAGGTCTGCATGAAAAAGAATTTGTTTGTGATTTTTATGCTTAATACTTAGCTGTTTTACTCAAAGGGGGTGTGTGGGCTTATTTTAAATTAAAGGACGATACGGTAGGTACTCAAATGTATGTCATTTCACATAGCTTTGTCTTAACTCTTTCCTGTCCAAGGACTTTCCCCTTGACAAGTAAAATCATCTGGCATTAATCAGAGTAAAATACTAAAATCTCTGTAGGTCATTGAGGACCTACACAGACAGAAAGGAGTTAAGGAGATAGGTTTTAAACCTGTGTTAACTCTTTCCTGTCTGAGGACTTTCCCCTTGACAAGTAAAATCATCCAGAGTAAAATACTAGTTAATAATAATAATAAAAGTCTCCATAGGTCACTGAGGACCTGTAGGGACAGGAAGGAGTTACTATGGATAGACTTTTGGTATTTTCTTTAAGCAACCTGATGGGTGAAATTGTCCGGCATTGCCAAGAGTAAAACAGCAGAATTTGTCCTTGGAAAGATGGGGTTAAAGACAGTGATTTTCAGCTCATAGAATATACTGGTACACTTCATTTCTGGTGTTTCAGTAAAGAAACTTTTTGATTGGGACGAATTCTTTGATTTTTATGGCCTTACTAAGTTGGTAAAAGAGTGACGTTGGTTGTTACGTTTCTGTGAGAATAATTTGTTATAAGGAGTCTGGAACCAGTACTAGCAGTACCAGCTCTAATATGCAAAAATCATACATGCACATTCTGGGAATGCTACTGCTGGTGTTGGAGCGATTGTTAGAAGATGACTTTTAGTTGTTTTGTTGCCAATTGTACTAGTAAAATGTCATAATGACAAGGAAGGCTCTGGTTTTCAGGAAAACCAGTGTCTACAGGCCATAAAAGCTGGATCAGAATGATTAATCTAAATCAAGATTTGCTTTCACTGAAACACTAGAAATAAAGAGTTTATTAGATGAGATGAAAATAATTTTTGGAGTTTGGGGCACTTTAACTCCTTTCTGTCCGTATAGGTCCTCGGTGACCTATGGAGACTTTAGTATTTAACTCTGGCTTATGCCAGATGATTTTACTCATCTAGGGGAAAGTCCTCAGACAGGAAAGAGTTAACCAGAGTTTAAAACCTATCTTCTCAACTCCTTCCTGTCCATGTAGGTCCTCAGTGACCTATGGAGACTTTAGTATTTAACTGTGGCTAATGCCAGATGATTTTACTTGTCTAGGGGGAAGTCCTCAGAGAGGAATGAGTTAAGTAGAAAAGTGGAAAAGAAAAAAAACTATGAAAAAGTACAGTAAGCAAACTGGCAACTATCATTAGGTTATTAATCATGCACTACATCTTTCAACTACCCTCTTTAGGTTCATTTTAAAGGTAAGATTCACTGCTAAAAATCATTTGTTGGGGGTGCAAATACCTGTGACAACTCTGGGATACTGCATGTGTGACCCCAGTGTCTAGCTGCACTAGTCTTATACGTTCCTCAGTGTTACGTGCACTAATCTGAATGCAGTGCTCAAAGTGAGGGCAATGTGACAGAGCCAGAGCATGGGCACTACCTTGGGAGACACAGCCCAGTGTTTGGGCACCATTTCATTGTGCTGGTTTTATACACTGCATTCCAACTAGTAGTGACCAAACCCATGCCTGTAGCCAAGCACCATTTCCGGGTACCTACAGTCTCAACAAAGGTTATACAAATTTGTATCATACTATTGACTTGGTACAAGATGTCCTCAAAGAAACTATTTTGGGATTAAATCTGCATCAGGGCTGTGGCCTGTGCCTTTTTTTCTGACGATCCCTATACTCCAATGGTTTGTCATGCATTATAATAATGCATTCCAGAGTTTTTCTCAGGATTAGTGAGGGCAACCTACCCAAGGCAGACACAAGGGGAGTCCTTGGCCAAGTCAAGCACAATTTTTTTGTCATGTCCAGGGCATTTCAAAAACCATAAACAGCCATAAAGTAATGAGCAGTATAATCAGGAATTGTTTGTAATCCACCTGCGGGGCAAGACAGCCTTTTAGGAGTTTAATAAATGGCTAGACTGCAGCTTAGCAAACACAAATGACACCATCACCAAATATTTGTCAGGTTAGTGTTTAAGCTAGGTGGTAAACCTGTTTGGTTAGGGTCATTGTTTTTGCCTGGGTTAAGTGACCCAGACAATCCTGTTCAATCAATAAACACACTTAGCAATGCTGATGGAGTCATTTATGTCTGCTAAAAACTGAAGTCATCCCGAATAAATTATATGCCATGGGCACCAACACCCAGACACTTAATTTGACTCCACCAACACTTGAAACTTACCTCTTGAAGTTCGGAGCTAAACTTCAATTTCTCCCGTTGTAAGCTATGTACCTTCTCTTCTGTTTTCTTCTTGTAGTCCTCGAATTCCTTTCTCGTTCCTTTCAGTTCTTCTCTCACATTTCTTTCTTCATCCACAACATATTTCAACTGTTGTTGCAGCTCCGAGTTCTTTTCAATCTGTCTCCGCAGTTCACCTTGGCGTGCATCTACCTCTTTTTGCTGCTCAATTCTCGCTCTCTTTCTTTCTGTTCTCATCGAGTTGGACTCGTTCTCCAACTGTGATATTCGTCCTTTAGCACAGATCAATTTGACATCTTTTTCGCGTTCGAAGGTGCTCTTCCGAGCTATGGAAGAACTCGAAAAATGAAACTTGCTATTATTAATCTCTTTTGGTCCCTTTTCGGCAACATAAAAGTTTGAGCCAATGTTCGGTGAAGGTGTATCGTCAAAATTTAACCTTCCTTTCGGATCACTTGGCCCTTGATGAGGTGCTGCGAGTTTGTCGAAGTCTTGCAAAACGCGTACGACAGCAGTGCAATCTTCTGGCGTGTTCCACATTTTCACTATTTATGTTTCCCTCATAGAATTATGACTAGAACTAGAAAATAATCAGTTTATATTAATGTAAACTCCTCAATCACAACAGGTCGCCATCTTGCATACCGAGCAAGATAGTGGACGATGGGGACTTGGGAGAAAGCGGGTCTCATTCCAAGGGCTAATAAAGAAGCTAACATGAAGTAATGCCTGGTTTTTCCACAATGACCGGGAAAATCAACTTCCAGTTCATTTTTCGTAGAACCACTTTGGACCGTCTTCATGCTGTTTTATTAGTACACTGACATGGACAAAGAACAGGTACTTTTGCTATGTAGTCCTACCGTTTCGAGACCGGATTTTGGCATCGAAAATGTTTAACTTTGGACTAGGTTGGATTATTTAAGGCTTTGAATGTGATTTTGTTAATGTTAGATACCTTAATGGTTCTGTCCTTGCTGATTCGGTTTGAGATTACTGACAGTGATATCCGTGACTTCCAGACTGCTTACTTTGCTAATGGCGTACCCAATATTTTTTGACGCCAAACATGCGCAATCATGAGGTAAAATAAAACGCCCTCGTATCTGGACAAAATACGCACCTGCAGGGGGGAGTCTTGCAGTAGAGTCATGAAGTTCTCAAGTTCTGAATTCAAATTATCACCTTTAAGTCTCAGTTGGTAGTTAATGTGGTAGTTAATATTTAGTATTTATGATACTGTGGACTTGCAAATTGGCAGTGACTATGTATATCCTACCATTAATACAAACCCAGGGTTGGCCCTGGCCTAAAAAAATTAAATGGAAATTATCTCCAACTTCCTTAATGTAGCCTATTTGAAAAAAATGATCCCCCCAGAAATTGTTATTGCAAATTGGGTCATTCCAGAGAATGTTCACACTTCTCCCACACAAGAAATAAAATGTAGGTCCTCCCCCCTCTTGGGACATCCTTCAGCAATCAAAGTATATCTGAAGTAATTTTTACTCCCCTGCCCAGTCAACTCTAGAAATAAATGAGTTTTGTTGTACAGTATGTAGAAGTGGGATTCATACCAAAATTTTGGTTGGCATACCAGGGATTGAGCCAGGATTTTCTTACTGGCCAGGGAGACCATGCAGACATCACTTGTCTATGAGACTACAACAAGCTTCGTGTTTTACAGATTTGTCCCAAGTTTCTCACGCATCACCATATGCACAAACAAGTTTTTTTTGCACAATCTAAACTTCACTTTATGGAGTGCAATAAATGTTTGGATAATCTGGCAAAAATCAGCTGACAGTTTTTTCTCAAATTACTTTTAAAAAGTATCCCTTTCTCTCATCGTAATCCTAATTTAATCATGCAGGAGATATCCCTCTGATTAAAAGGGAGAACATCCATCTGATTTCTTCCTTTGGGGTAAACCCTGGACACAAGATTCTGGTAGGATGGTATCCACAGTTTACCAGTGTAACTGGTAGGGATTAATGAGACGGAGAGAGAGGGAGTGACAAGATGTTATTGTAAGCTGTCTTGCAAGTTGTAACCAGAGAATTGAAATTGTTTAAAAGTTGTTGTATACATTAATCAAGCTGTTTCACATGGTAGTCAAAAGATTTGGGAAACTGCTGGAACTTAAGAATGGTTAAACTGTCGTTTCGAGCGAAGGCCATTCTTCGGAGTGAAATGTGAGATGGAAAAAAATAGGTGATGTTTTTATATTGAGAAGAAATCATGTGACAAAAAGATGACCAATAGGATTTAAAAATCGATAACAAACTAGTTAATTAGATGTAAATGATGGATAGTCATTTGCTATTTTAAAACATTGTTCAGTTAGCTGAAAAGGGGGAGGATCTGGCAGAGGCCTCAAGGGAATGATAACATGCACAAGGTAATAAGCAACAGGTTAAAACAAAACAAAGCCCGAGGGAATAATGGATACATATCAACGCTTTTTATGCTAGGAAAAAACCATTAACTTGTGAGAAGGAAAATGTCATTATAAATAAAAAATACAAGCCAATGTATTTATCTGCCCCTGCTAGACAAATCATTGGCTTGTGAAGGGATGAATGAGACAAACTAAAATAATTACTAAAGTAAAATCTGAGAGAATAAAGCTCACAAGCTAACGTTTCTATCTGCCCCTGGAAGACAAAAACAGTAACTCAGTGAGAGATCAAATGAAAGAAAAGTGCTCATTGATTCCATAGGGATAAATGGTTCCAAGTTTGAAAATGAGACGTCTTTCTTGTCTTTTGCGGCTATGGTTACTCCCGAAAATTTGTGAGATGGCACAGATTTTCATATAAGTAAACGAATGGTTAGTGCTATTAAAATGCCGTGAAACGGGTTTATCAACATCATTGTGCTTTACGGAGCGAAGATGCTCGGCTACGGTGTATTGTCAAATTAACATGGGACGAGCTGCATCTAACGAATTACGGTATCTACTCATGATAATTTCCACCTCATCAAGTAGTTCCTGCATTTATTTTTTGTTTGTTTATTTACATTTAAAAGGCTATTTTGCAGAGACTGGAAGAGCTACGAAGTGAGCAGCTAAAAGCTCTTAAGGAATTAAAGGTAAAATTAAATTATGAAAGGTAAATGAAGTGATGTGATCACAGTGGTCATTAGATAATTATAATAATTACAGTGATCTTTGAGAAAATGATTGAAAAATAAATTATAAGGATGCTAAGGAAAGAAATTACCATGATGGCAGTTGAAACAGTAATGTGAACGAAAACGAAATTAATATTAATTTTATTATTGTAACATTACAGAAGTGAATGTTAGCATTAACGTTAGCATCAAAGTGTCTGTGAAGTGGCACAGTTGACCTTTAAGGCCGAGACACACTATCGCTGTCGCTGTGTCGCTACGGGCTAGCGATCAAATTGCCAGGTTACCAAGGCATGT
>JBAHVQ010220607.1:0-11123 GCA_036872915.1 Nanipora kamurai
ATTTTTTTTTGTTCTTGCCGTGTTATGAAACGTGGTCTGAATCTTTGCTCATTTTGTAAATATCAGCATTGTCTAGCATTGAAAGGTTCTGAATAATTGTCCGAGAAATGGAAAGAACAAACAAAAGTTTCAACTCTCATTATGGTAATTTATATTGTATTTTGTATTGAATTTTATTGAACTTTATTTAAACACGGAATCTCTTCATTACATGCTCTAATGCCGTGCAAATATATACAAAAAGGGATAAAAAGTATGAAAACAAAATAATATTGATTGCTGAACACAAAATCGGTTCATGTGGGAACCTGCATCTTAGCACACCATCTAATCAATGGTAAGAGCGTCTCACCGGTCAGAAGGTTGCGGGTTCGATTCCCGTGTGGGGTCAGAAATCGTTTTTCTAAGGAAACGAGCTTGACGAACGTGCGTTGGTCGTCTCCTGAAACAATATAATATTAAGATTAAAATATCCATAGTATAACAATCTAATAATTCGAAGTCAGAAATAACTATATTACATTAACAGCTAGATTAATATTTACAAATTATTAAAAATTAGATTTTTAAAAGAGTGTATATTGGATGATGATCATATATATCCAGTGGTATAGAATTCCAAGCTACTGCTCCACTGTTTTAAGCCCTGGTTAACCCATACCTTTCCCCTTGACGATTAAAATGGTCTGGCGTTAGCCAGAGTTAAATACTAAAGTCTCCATAGGTCAATGAGGACCTATGCGGACAGGAAGGAGTTATGGAAATTTGTGTTTGGTTTGGGGATAGTTAAGTTTACATAATTTGCTCTAATATTGTAACCATGTTCAGCTTCTCATATGGAAAATTTCTCTGATAAGTAAAGGCAGTTTTACACTATGCAATGTTTCGTGCAACTTGTGTCGCAACGGCTGAATTGGTTGCCATGCAGTTGCATGGGTAGAGGGTGTTACACTTTGCAATGTTTCTTACAACTTGTCTCGCAATTCTCTGACCACTGGAGCCGAAGCTTGAAGGTGTATTTTTGTTGGCTGATCGAACAAAACGTTGCGAGACGAGTTGCAAGAGAGGTGTCAGTGTAATGCTTCAAAAATCTGTTGCAACGTTGCCGTAATTGTTACGAAAAGTAGAACTTGATTCTACTTCGTGCAATGCCTGCTGGAACAAAAATGTTGCGAGGCTTGATGATTGCGGGGTATGTTACACCACGCAATTTCTCGTACAACTTGTATCGCAACAAAATTGCGAGACAAGATGCACGAAAATTGCATAGTGTAACACTGCTTTAAGTGGGAACCAACTTATTTGTTATTTTATACATTAAAAATGCCTTATTTCTTTTCCATCGCTCCTCAATTTCATTTTCAGGAGATGCGCTGATCTAATTTGATAGCCAAAGCGCGTAATTATTCCAGCAGCTATCATGTAGCTTTTGTAATTTATCTTTAAGGCACTTATGACAGTTATCCCATACGGCAGGGCAATAAGCAAAGTGAGGCAGGATTATCGTATTAAAAATTTTGATCAAAGAATCGGTTGGTATAGAATCGCGAATTCGCCGTAGTATTCCTAGACCTGAGCTCTTGTGACTTCTTTACATCTGCTATTAATTTAGATTTTGGTCTAAAAGAATTCCGAGAGCCTTTTTACTTCTAACTCTCTTTAGTTTGACTTTACCAATGAAACGATTAGGTTCTATATTGGTCAAAAGGTTTGGGAAACTGCCGGAACTTCAGAATCCTTAAACTGACGTTTCGAGCGAAGGCCTTTCGTCGGAGTGAAACGTAAAATAGTTGGTGTTTTTACATTAAGAAGAAATCATGTGACGAACAGATGACCAATAGGATTTAAAAATCGATAACAAACTAGCTAATGAGATGTAAATGATAGATAGTCATTTGCTATTTTAAAACGTCGATCAGTTGACCGAAAAGAAGGAGGACCCGACAGAGGCCTCAAACGAATGGTAACACGCAGAGGGTAATAAGTAGCAGGTTAAAACAAAAGAAAGCCCAAGGGAATAAGGGATACAAGCCAATGCTTTTTGTGCTAGGAAAAACCATTAACTTGTGAGAAGGAATTTTTCATGTCATTATAAAATAAAAAATACAAGCCAATGGATTTATCCGCCCCTGCTAGACAAATCATTAGCTTGTGAAGGAATGAAGGATGTTTGTCTCATTCATCCCTTCACAAGCTGATGATTTGTCTAGCAGGGGCGGATAATTATTAGAATTACTTCACAGAATTATTATAGAATGCGGAATATATATATTCCGGAATGCGGAATGCCGAATATAGAATACATATATTGTACAGAATGCGGGCTCCATTTATTATGGAGCCCGCATTCTGTCTAATAATTCTGTGGTCGGTAGTAATGTTATTTTTTTGGATGTTTTCTTCGGTGAATTCTTTAAAACTTTGTAAATAAAGAAGCCAGATTAACCCTTTAACCATTGGCTTAAAATTTTTCTAGATTTCAAAAATTTCAATTTCAAGTCAAAAACTGAGCAGGAACTAGTGTAAGACGATTTAACTCTTGCGGCTCCTTCTATTGTGACAGTGTAGAACTAAATCAGTCTATATTTACGTTTAGTTTACATCCGTTTTGCTGCATTTGTCTTAAGTAAAAGCACTTTCAGTTTCTATCATTTCATCCTTTTTCATATCTCAATATTGCCTATTAGAAATTTTGCCGTCTGGTGTATATGCACTGTGCCTTTTTCAGACCGGCTTTGTAGTGAGCTCCGACGCCCGGATTTGCTCGAGGAAGTTGTAGACTATTCGAGACTGTTCGGCTTTTTACCCAAAATAAATAGAAGCTTCCGTTTCAGCTGAACTGAAAACTGACTGTTATCTTGAGATGCAAGATGTACTGTCCTAAATGGCGCTTGGTGATAGTAATGCAATTTCCTTTTTAAAGTTTTGTTTGTACGTCTACTAAAGCGAATTTAAGGACTCATGCACCTCATTTACATGCAGTATTCTCACAAAGCAAACTCAATTACTTTTAAATAATCAAAAGGAATGGGAAACTGCGAGAACTTAAGAATGGAGAAACTGGCGTTTCGAACTAAGGCCCTTCGTCGGTTTTACTCCGACGAAGGGCCTTCGCTTGAAGCGTCAGTTTCTTCTTTAAGTTCCAGCAGTTTCCTAACCCTTTTGATTATCTACAAGCCGTTCAATACTGCTGACGCAGCACTCTACTTTTACTTAATTACTTTTATCATTTTTCCAACATAGAAACTTTACAACAGCTACTTGAGTTTACAAATTTAATTCGAGACCAATATCAAGTTGTAAACGAGTACTTTTTAGTTGTTTCTGCCATTAACATTGTTGGATTAATGCTTCAAGTCCTTGAAACATTGTTGCTTCGATGGTAAGGTGATGTTACACCGGCCGATTTTAGAGCAACATCATTAAAAATCGTCGTTAAGAATTGTCCTAAGTAACATTACCTTAACATTTGTCCTAAATGACACAACTTGGACATAAACAATGACACACTGCATAATTATTACTGGGAAATTGCGTATATCTTCGACGTTAAATTGCTAGAAACTTTGCTTTTTGTTTTCTGTCATGGAATACGTACTGTAGGTGGCCATGTACAGTTTAAGTGACATCTTCAGATGAATACAAAGAAGTGTATAACATGCATTCTCCAAGTAAGACATTGTGCAGTTTTACGAAGAAAGTCGTGTCATTTACATATCTAACAAACCTTATCCTAAGAACGAAGTGAGGTAAGATAGGACTGTTGTAAAGACCAGTCTTTATAATTTCCAAATTTCTTTCAAATGAGAGAATTTCTTCCGAACTTTGCGTCTATATTTCATGTACCCATTAACCGTTATCCACCATGGGGAAGCTGTAAAATAAGTTTTTCTTAGACTATTCTAGACTACTGCTTTGTTCCCAAAACAATAAAGCCGGCATCCATTTCAGCGAATAAGTTATGCTGGGTTTGGTTAATCAAAGCCTGGATAGATCATCTGGTGGATAACTCTGAATTAGTGAACGGCATGATCGACGGCTTGAAAAACCAAACGTACATTTTATCTGCTGAACAGAACTATTCAGTAGTCTTTTCCATATTCAGTGCATAAAATTTAAGTTTAGTTGTTCGATGCTTGAATAACGTTCACTCGGTACAACTTATCCACCGGATTAGCTGTTCAGGCTTTGAACAACTGGCCTCTGGAATACAATTTGTTTACAACTGTGGTTTGCTCGTTTCTGAATAAGACATCTTCTGTCCCTAAAGTTTCCCTTGCTGCCAAAAAAGGTGTTATATTTATGTCTTTCTTACACGGAAAAACATAGTCTACAAGTTGGCACTCACATTAAGAAACTTTGATTGTTAAACACAAATTTTTGTTCATTTGTCAAACTTTTTATTTCACTGCTTCCTTAATTTCGTTTCTTTCAAGGAGTGGATTCCTGAAAGTTTGAGATCAGGCAAAAGTTGCCGAATTAATAAATAAGCAGCTAAAGTTAGCTTATAAATTTATTTTTATTGTGCTTCATTCAGCCATCGCAGTTTTTCAGAAGAAATGAAAGCCCTCCTTATAAAACAGTTAATTGCAATTACAGCATTCGTAATGAGTCGGTTTGCCAAAAGGATACAAACTGCGCCATGATTTGGTTAAATAAAGATTACGATAAATGCCCATCAAATTCTGTTGGAATTTCTTGCATTTCTTTCGCTAAAAAGAATTCCTTTCTAGACTACAAGCAGTGTAGCTAATTGAGTATGTAAGATGTTCCAAAAATAACGCCAAAATTTCATCGACATTTATTCTCAAGAATTAAGTATTACGTCCATAAGTCATTGCTGTTACCGAAGCATATCAATTCGGATTTTTTCTGTACCAGAAGAAGTAAAAACCAAGAGGACGGGATGTAGAAAGAGGTGTATAGAATGAATGTCACAGTCTGAATTACTTCGTTGTTACATTGTTCATAGCAATAACCTTTACCTTTTTGACAGCTTCCAAAGTTTAATATATTTGATATTGTTCGTTTAATTACGTGCCGGTTGTGCGCGGGAATACACGCGGGACGCACGTGATACGGGAAACACACGGTTTTTGTTGCGACTTCTTATTCTGCCGAAGAAGAACAGTACGTTAGTGATGACTTTATATATATATATTTATGAAAATAGATGTGCATAATACAACCTGAAGCCTTTGAATTCTTGAAATATCGTACATGGAACTTCTTCCCGGGGTTGTATTGGCAAGATTGATCACCACTATGACACGTGCTCTGCAGCAAACCCTAAAACTAGGTGATCCAACGTGCTGGACAAACTCCCAAGTAGCGTTGTGTTGGATTCGCGGTGTAAGCCAAGAATGGAAGCAATTTGTCCAAATTCGGGTGATTGGTGACCCCAGATTTCTGGGAACATTGTCCTGGCAAAGGGAGCCCCGCTGATGTAGCATCAAGAGGGATAAACTCAAAGGATCTAAATGAACGCGAAGTATGGTTACATGGTCTTTTTGAGCCGGACATACAACCAGTCATTGCGGACGAATTGAAGAAAACAATGAAAATTCGTGGTGGACATCGAGCCAACACACAGAGTTGCGTACACAAAGAATTAAATAAAGTTGTTGGCCATAAACGCAACAGAGGACTAGTGAATCGATTCCCGTTCAGGGCTCAGAAATCTTGACGAACGTCCACTAATCGTCTGATATTTTCCAAGCTCCCAAATCCAACTTTGTGTTCAGCATTAAGTATACGCCACAGAGGTTGTCTGGGTGTTATATAATGGTTAGGGGGGTTATAATAGGGTATTTCCGCGTTACCAAGCACTGCCTGTAGGTGTAGCTTATAAAGTACCATATAACAATCTTTGAAATTTTTAATTTGGCAAGTTAGCTGAGATCCACAAGGTGGCGCACTACAGTTCTGTGCTTACAGGATGCAATTAGAACGGTCTCCATTTATGGGCATTTCTATCTTTAAAATATATGGAAGTTCTCTACAAAGTGTGTCTAACTGTAGAAGAAGCATGATAAACATGAGATATTTCTCGAATTGTGCAATTTTCAATTGTTAAAATGGTAATTAACAGCGTTGGAACATCGGCATATTTTCGTCATTATCACACATTGAAGACCCATTATCTTCGGATTTCTTCGGTGAATTTTTCTAAAAATTAGCATGTAGTTAGATATTACACTAAACAGTAAAATATCAAAATATCAGCATAGGTTGTCGAGGTGGAGTTTTTTGCAATAAACTTAGTGGATTTCAAAATTATAAAATTGTACATATTGCTGAGTTTACTCTGTTTGCTTTGATTACGAAGTTTACAAGAAATTGACATAACTGACATTTCTTCGCGCAACCCGCAACATCTTCAGAGTAAGGTAAAATGTTATTTCACTCTCAAGGTTAAAGAGTATAGTATAGGGATGGATCCGCCTGTTTTCATAAGTAACTCTAACCTCAACGAGCCGCCGGTGCAAACGAGAGTGTTTGCAACGACTTGTGGTGATGTGTTTGAATGAACATTACACGGCGTAGGGAGACAGTGAGTGGTGAAAATTATGCGCCTGTCGACACTTTTGGTAAAGTAGCACCATGGAGGCGTGCATGATTTTTCATGTTTTCGTTAGTGATTATGCTTTTATAGGTGTCGATCGGAGTTCCTGCAATCGTCTTTTGACTTTCGGTAGATACTATTGATGGCTTGCAATCAATCCCGTGGGATTCCAAGACAAAGACATGGCGGGCATGTTGGTGCCACGTACAAAAGAAGTTAACCAGATCCTTTTGTTAAAATTTCACCAACATTGCCGCCATGACGTCACGTACAAACTATCAGAACGAGCGTATAAATTGCTAGCCAGTTCACTGTGTTTGTCAGTCGATGCTTAGACTCAGAGCTGCAACAAGTTCCTTCAGACCTACTATTCGTATTTCCAAAAACTCACTGAGATAAGGTATGGCTAGATACTTTTACACGGCACGACTATTTGAATTTGAAAATCAAATTCTAAAATTTGTAGTTTTATGTAAAGTATTCAACATGTAAAGCATTAACAATACTTCGTATACGCTTACCGCAATTTCAGTGTTGCTTTTGAACTTTTGTTGACAGTCGACAAAATCATAATGCGTTTTGTGAGTTCCAAGTCAGTTGCCGTGAAACTTTTTCTGGTCACTTTGCTGGTTATTCAGTTGGTAAGTGTTGTCGGATGGCGTCGACGACGACGACGACGGAGACGTAGCCCTCCACCGCCACCACCAGCGCCTGTAAGACCTCCTATTGATCCCCCTTTGGCATCGTGGACGAGCTGGCAGTCAGCTTTTTCGGTTGCTTGTCGCAAAGGTTAGTAAATTCCTTCAGTTTTCTTATTTTTCCAAACTAATCACATTTATTGCCTCGCCAATTCAATGTCACGTTACCTTTACTATAGGTCGGTCCATTTCACGGGTAAGAAGCATCCACAGTAATCGCCACGGTGATCGTTCTTGGGCGTTCTATTGTCGAAGAGATATCCGAATTACGGGAAGTTGCTACAATAGTGGCTGGAAAAACTCATACGATGACCCTTTGACATACCAGTGTCCGAATGGAATTCTGACAGGTGCGGTATATTCACAAATTTTATGACCAGCTCGGCAAAGCCTTTAATTTCAACATGAGTGCATGTCTGCATATTTATTTTTTATCTATTTATTTATTCGCTCATTTATTTATTAATCCGTATGTTAGTTGATTTATTCATTTATCCATTTACATTTATGTACAGTATAAATATCCTTTAGGCCGATTAAGGTTGGATATCTTGTCTCTTTTTGCCAAGTTTAATTAGGCTACAGATCTTTTAACTCCAGCAGTACCAGGACATGTACTTCGTGAGACAGAAACGTACTCTGCTAACATGCCTAATTTACTTCTCTAGGTGTTCTTTCAAAGTTTTCCAGCAGAGCTAAAGACAGAATCTATGGTTTTAAGTGTTGTCATACTTACTCTAATTGTAACTTGGGCTGCTACTGGACATCGTACCAAAACAGTTGGAATGGTAATTTAGATTTTTCGGTACCCTCCGGCCGCGTCCTTGTTGGTGTTTCAAGCTATCACGATAACGCCAGAGGGTAAGTTTACCGAATTATCAATAAACTTAGAACAACAATAAAAACAAATTCAAATATTCAGTGTCATAGAAACTTATCCAAATGGCTTCATCGTCCTCACACCACAAGATGGAGAATAAAAAACACTGCTAGAATGTTCTACGATGTGAATACATGTATTTTAATAGAAAACTAACACAAAAAACCTCGAAACATTTTTTTAAAAAAATTAAACTCTTATTGATCATATTAGTTCAATGTTGACATCAGCTACTTCGCTTCATATGATTTAAAGTTGTATGCCTAAACTGATAAACATATATCAAATGCTAGTCATATTCAAAGTGCTACTCTGGTTTCGTGGCCAGCAAAAGGTACATGCAATGGCCACGAAACCAGAGCAGCACTTTGAATATGACTAATACTTCACCTGGTTGCGAAAAAAGACTATTTACCATATATCAAATACGTTAACTTGACAAAGACTTATTCTTCAAAAATAGAAAAAAGGAAAACAAAAAAGTTTTATAATTTGCAACTGTTGAGCTCTAGGCTTCGAAAATTCCAACTAGTTAATTATGTATCATTCAGTTCAAGCTGTTTTGTTTTATAGAATCGTTATTCTTTAGTAGAATGTCTAATACCAATTTTCAGAAAAATTTACCGAAGGAATCCGAAGATAATGTGTCTTAGATGCGATAATCGTGAAAATATACCGATGTTCCAACGCTATTATTACCATCTTAACAAAATAAAATTGCACAATTCGACAAATATCTCATGTTTATCATCCTTCTTCTACAGTTAGATACACTTCGCCCGAAACTGCAACTATTTAAAAGATAGAAATGCTCATAAATAGAGACCATACTAATTGCATCCTGTAAAGGCAGAACCTTTAGGGAGTCACCTTAAATGGTAAAAAGAATTTAAGATATGAGGAGCGACGTTGCATCAGATATACGAGCACGACACGAAGGCGAGTGGTTGTATGTCCGACACAACACCGAGGGAAATGTTGTAAAGTGCTTTTGAAACGAGGACTTTGAAGTTGTTTTAACTCGGGAAAAAGCTCAATTTGGGTGTTGAGAGTCAAGACAGAATTGATATGTGAATCTAATACAGCCACTAGTGGTTGTATCACATTTAGATGCACTGATTAACTCCTTTCTGTTTGTATAGGTCCTCAGTGACCTACGGAAACTTTAGTATGTGACTCTGGCTAACGCCAGACGATTTTACTCGTCCAGGGGAAAGTCTTCTGACAGGAAAGAGTTAACAATGGTTTAAAACCTATCTCCTTAACTCCTTTCTGTTCGTATAGGTCCTCAGTAACCTACGGAAACTTTAGTGTGTGACTCTGGCTAACGTCAGACGATTTTACTCGTCCAGGGGAAAGTCCTCGGACAGGAAAGGGTTAACCAGGGTTTAAACCCTATCCTTAACTTCTTTCTGTCCGCATAGGTCCTCAGTGACCGATGGAAACTTTAATATTTGACTCTGGCTAACGCCAGACGATTTTACTGGTCCAGGGGAAAGTCCTCCGACAGGAAAGAGTTCAATGTTAATTTTTTTTAATTTTCCTTATGAATTATTAACGAGTTTCACAAGACCAATAACGAACTAAGTAATGATAAGTAAATGATGGATATTCCGTTGATATTTTAAACGTCGATCGGTCAACCCGAATAGGGGAGGAGGCCTAAAGAGAATGGTAACACGTAAAGCCAGACCAATTTAATTTGTTGTTTTACGAACGTTCTGGTCAAAAACTTAAGAGCGGAGATCAGAAAAAATAAAAAAATAACAAGTTGAAATATGGTGAAAATAGAACACTGAACACGCTTCAACAGAACACAGAAATATTTTCGCCCAGCATCGATCGACGCCATGTTTCAGTGTACGCTGCCGAAAATAACACGCATTCTCATTGGTCAAAACTCCAGCTGTTATAAACAGCCAATCAAAAGGGCTTTATAAAGTTTTTATCGTCCATCGCTTGCTCAAAATTGCTCAAACAGTAGTTCAAACAAGCTGAAGTTGTCAGAGACTGTATTTTTTTTTTTGCATTTTGAAAATATCAAGTTCAGCGGGTCATTAACACAACAAATTAAATTGGTCTGACCTAAAAGTTAAAATAACTTAAACTGGTCGACATGTTTCGGTCAGATTTCCTAAACACATAAAGAAGGATGACGAAAAGCCCGTTTCACAACATTTTAATAGTACCAACCATGTGGTTGCTGATATGAAAGCAGTGACATCGTCACCTGGCGGGCAGGGGGGTCCTTTGTCCCCCTAGCTCGATATTTGTCGGATACTTTACAACTGTTGGGAAACTACAGGGTGTCTCAAAAAAACTTCAAACCTTTTGAAATCAGATATTTATGAAATTTGCATAATTCAGTACTAATTGATCCCAAGGGTACGTAAACACAATTCATGCTTAGGGGTGTCGATTAGGGATTAACTCACTTTGTGTGGTTATTCTAATTACAAGGAAAATTCGAACGTATTTTCAAATCCCAGGAGCATCATAAGTTGCACAGGCATTGCATGGCTAATTGCAGTGGATGTTGTGCAAATTGTAGTGTTTGCAGTTTTTTTGAGACACCCTGTATATCATTCATTTATTACGGTTTCTAAATTTATCCCATCAAAGCTTTTCTGCGCACTTGCATTACGTCTTTCATGTGACACCATATATTTTCTGTAGTCACCGCTCGATAGGGGTTAGACCAATTTTCCACTAAGCGTCCGTTTAGTAGAATTTTGGCCTAACGCTGAACTTTTGTGGAAAATAATTGTTGGAAGAAAATAATTTTCCGCGCAGAGTAGATTTTTTCCCTTGTCTTTTTAAATTAGTTCCATCCCAGAGCTCTCGAAACAAAGAAAAATTCCTCAGCAGAATCTGGGTGAAGAGGTGAAGTTAGAATCGCGGGTGAAGAGGTGAAGTTATTGTGAAGTCAGTGAAAATATTATTGTGATTATTAAAGTTAGAATTAATGGATCAAAAGCAA
>JBAHVQ010220618.1:0-10000 GCA_036872915.1 Nanipora kamurai
CCATCCCTCTCGACTTATTTTAATTACTAACCACTTAACTCTGACTTACAGTTAATTTACTTGGTTGTCCTTTATGTCGATTTGTTCGTTTGAATTTTAAATTTTGTAACCTTTTGTGTAATTTAAAACTAGTATAATTGTAAGTGTATATAGTATAACCTTTTGTAAAATCAGTTTAAATGTTCTGAAGATGTTGTGATGTAAACAAGGAAACGTTAGCAAATAAATGTTATTCTTTTTATTATGTCTTTGTTTTAAAATCGCTTGCTGGGCATTTATATTCATTTTTTAAGTACCTAGGTCTATATATATACTTGCAAGAACCGTGATAACATCATCGGTGAAGAAGAGGAACGCCTACCTGACTATATTTACATATCAAATGCTAATTAACAAGAATAATTATATGACAGCTGGTAATCACAGGATGTGACAGAAAGTGTTAAGGAATAATAGGAAGGCTGGTAAAAGTATACCACAGAGAAACCTAATTAAAAAGAAACAATTCTTTGCTAGCCTTACGTCTGGTTGCCAAGCCGTACCTGAGGCCCAACTTAAAGTTTAGAATTGTTTCATTAGGGTTGTCTTGTATGCCATCGGCTGTTCTTTTTAGTTGGATAAGGGTACAAAATTTCTTTTTATGGAGCCCGTTTAGTAACACACATCAGCTTTTAATTATAGAATCACTACACATTAAGTTTGATAAACCAGAACTCAAAAAAACAAATCTACTTCTTAAAATCATTGAAAACCATATCAACATCTTAAAATGGCTCATACAATGGAATGGTTATCCCAACAGTTTGAGAAATTATTTAATTAACAAACTCAAACGAAAGTACAAGGAAAACTACTTTTTCATTATAAACCGATCTGATGACGACAATTTGCCTAAATTATTCTTTAACACTTTCTGTCACATCTCTGTCTCATCACTTTCTGTCTGTGATTACCAGCTGTCATATAATTATTCTTATTAATTAACATTTGATATGTAACTATAGTCAGGTAGGCGTTCCTCTTCTTCACCGATGATGTCATCACGGTTCTTGTAAGTATATATAGACCTAGGTATGTTTATGTAAAGTCACTTGGTCTGATGATGATTTTGTAATACAATCGAAATATTACACTTTAATCGTTGTTTCGTTTTATATAACTCGAATCTTGAGTTTACAAGATGACATGATTTTTCGGAATATCTTTTCTCTTTTACGAGTTGATATAAGTGGCCCATTGTCCTTTGCAGATTACTGACCGTGTGCTATTTACTACTTGCAGTGGTACATTTTCGGAAATATTAAGAAGAAATCTTGAGGTCACATGATTAAGTGTTCTTCGTTTATACAAGGCTGATTCTCATTTATTTTTTTAACCAGTAAATCGGCTTTAATTTGTTTGTTCATTAAGTGGAGTGCAGAGTTTATGACGATAAAAGGATTATCAATATCCTTATGCTTCGATAAACTAACCAAAGTCATTTCAAAACTCGGAGTCGCTAGCTCAGGGGGAGTGTGATTGTTTAAATTAAAAGTTCTCGTCTCACATGTTCTTCATGCTTACATCCCGAGTGAGGCTCGCTAAGTCTGCCGACGTTCTGTTTGGAGAACACCCCATCAGTAATTTGATAGTATCCTTCCGTATATCATGAAAAAACTCATCCATCCGTCAAGCGACTATAATCGACTTCTTTGTCAGTTTACTTTTAGTAAATCTTCAGAAAGTGTCCGGGATGATGCAAGTCCGAACTCGCTTGCCTTTGGTCTTCACTTTGGTTATCATTTTTGCTCTAACTGAGGTAAGATTTTCTAACGCGCAGAGATTCAGCTGAGTTATGACAGAAACACGCTCTTCCCACCATAAGGTATCTGCAGTGGTCGATGATCCTCGATCATAACGATGAAAAGATTCTTTGCAAACTTACCAAAAAATTAAAAAGATTTTGTAGCACTGTGGGTTCCGTATTTACATGTATGACGTTATTGACATTATTTTTCAGAATATCTTTTCACTTTTACTTTTTGAAGTTGTCGTCTGGTTGTGGATAATAGCAACTCGGTTGCTCCACTTCTGAAAAAGGCAGAGAGTTAGGGTGGTGTAATGGACACATGTCTTCCTTGCTTTCCTGGATTAGTATAATAAAACTAGCTTGAAAAGGAGCAAGAACCTAGGTAAAGCTTCGAGATTCCAATGTTATAATTAGTGATTATGACTTTCGCGCTAGTAAAGGTATACTCACATTTGATTCCTCCCCTCTCTCGCACAAAGGCTAATCATGATATGAATTCGTTTATCGTCTGACTAGATCTAAACTAACTAATAATGTGGCTGCCGCATGTGTAAAAATTGATATGAAACAGAGACTGCGAAGCGTTTTTTTAAAGAAAACAAACTGCATGAGAACGGGAAAGCATGAGAAGATTGCGACATGAGACAACGGAGTTAAAAGTCGGATCCCAAAAACAATACCAAATTGATGCTACCACCACTACTAGCACCAATCGGTAAATCTACGGAAGCTTGGAGATGTTGTCAATGCCACTATTCCCAATTATCTGGCCATCAGATAGCTGAGTACGCCTGCAGAATAATTTTCCATCTGGCAATGGCAATAGTGAGTACAGGAGTTCAACTCTCCACAACCAATGCGACCCCATCGCCAATGGCGAGTTAAAATGAAATAGCACGCTGTCAGAAATCTGCAAACGATGTGCCACATAAGCGAACTGGTTGCTCCGCTCATGAAAGAGGTAGAAAAGGATACTTGTCTTTCCTGCTTTCGTGGAAAAGTATAATAAATCTAGCTTGAGAATGGTACATTAGGTGATCATAACTTTCGCACTGGTTACTCACATTTGTCTCCCATTCCCCCGATATCTCTCGCAAAGGCAAACCGAGATATGAAATAATTAGTTTTACATTTATTTACTCGATTTAGAGTTTCTAATAATAACCATGTCATATGTGTATGGAGTGATACGAAACAGGGACTGCGGAGTGTTTTTCGATGGGGGCAAAGAATGAGAAGAGTCGTGGGGCTATAGGTGAAATTTCCTTCTTTTTGATAAAACAAAAATTTGTTTGTTATGTATGCAACTAGAAACCGTTAGATTCAACCAATTTCACTGCTGGCCTCATGCAGTTGGATGTTTATCAACCAGGAGTAGTGCTAATCAGGAAAGTAAAACAAAAAAAATATTGGCTTTGAGACAATTTATCTTTCTTTTCTTTAAAAGATGATAGACAAAAAAATTGTTTTCTTCTCATCTTTACTACATGTAGCGATTGAAAACAAAAACGATTACTTTGTTACTGGCAATAATACATTTATATAGATATAAATGACATTTCTACTTCATTCAAACTGTGTATATTTATTGCTGATCTAACCTAAAATGTTTTTTGTTTTAGCTGTATTAAATGTAATTTTTTATCCTTTGTACCCATATTCCGAAAATTAACATCTTGAAACGTGAGATACAAGTTAAAACAAGACGAAGACAGGTGCGGTAAAAGGTGCGGTGTCAGCGATAAATGATGAACGTAATCTAACTAGATAACGTTCGTATGATGAACGTAATCTAGTTAGGTTCAGTTGAAGAATTAAGGAAAAAAGGGACCCATGAGTAAAGAAAATCAAGCATAATATATAGGAACTACGTCAGTATAGAAATATGTCACAGATTAAAAATATCTCAGTCTCGTGAACTACCATAAATATAGCTTGTAAACGTAGGTTGGAAAGAAGATAATTGTAGTTGCTGTTGTGGTGTCGTGAGCTTGATTGAAAAAACGCATTGGGAAGAGTAGAGTCCCGAGCATCTTGAACAAACGGGCCAGCACGATCGCAATCTCCGAACGCTAGCAGGTTGTGCGACAATCAGATGCCACTGAATGCCACAAAACGCAACCTTGATGGAAAATCAACCAGACAACATGAACCGCTTCGGCTTTACGATAACCTAACTCGAGGAGATTCGGGGCGGTATCCATCGTCAAACAACTTTTAGTCGTACTACTATTTGTGGGAAATAACGTCTGGTTTAAATGTTGTTGAGTGACATACTAGAAGGTAGCTTTATGGCGCCCGAATAGCCATTGGATAAATTCAAGCGAGCGAACAGCACTATCGATACTTATTTGCTGCATAAGTTATCTGAGGCCCGTACAACCATTCTTTGTTCATTAAAAATGGCTTTAAGATCAGACAAAGGACAGATTTTGGACCTTTTATGTTATCGGCAATTTTACCGGCGCATGCAAACGCCTCTAACACCGTGCTTTTCGCTGACAAGAACGCCAGGAAGATCATTACTAAGAATTTCCACCCAAAAGTTTTTATCTAGTGCCTTTAATAGGATTCTACAGCCACAGAATTACGGCGGAAGGCCTCTTACATATTGTTTGCGATACTTAACTGGCTAAGGAACATTTCGCGCAAATTGTACATGAGGACCCATTGTAAATTACTCACCTAGCAGGGACGGCGAACAAATTTTTAAGCAAGGGGGATTAAAAGAGAGTAGTACAGAGGGTGGTCCCCTGGGTAATTTTTCCGAACAACTCCCACTGAAACGGCAGAAGATACTTCTCATTTTTTTAATTTAACACAGAATTCACAAACCTGGATTATATAATCAGAAAGAAACATAAATGGATGAATAAATGAATGATTTATTTAATGTTGATGAAGCAGGAAGTGGTCGCCCAATCTTCCGAGCCAAGGGCTCATGTAAAAAGCGCTCGACGATTTACGATGATTACTTTTAAATATACAAGCTAGTATACCCTAAAATTCGATATTTATGTTATAGATATAAAAATTAGATAATAAAAAACGTACGAAAACATATCAGTCTGAATAAAAAGTATCAGTCCTAGTGATAAGAATATGTAAAATTATGCCAGACATCTTGGACACATACAGTCATTCTTAATATCTTCGATGTCTATCGACTTAATCAACTTAAAAAGCCAATCGGATACACGGTAGAAATTCTGTTTGCGGCTTTCCTTGAAGCTAGGGTACTCGTTCGCCAAATCTGTTAAGTCTAGTATTTTAAACCCAACAGCGTATATAAATAAGATTTTTGATGAGTACATCCTCCCTTTCACAGGTTTCTGAGGTAAGGTGACAATGTAACTGCGTGAGGCTTTGCATTAACATTTCGCCTTTCCTGCTTTTACAAAATTAATTACCTTCATAAAAATTACCCTCAAATCTCTGGAGAAAAGTTCATATCCTTCAGAAAAGGGGGGAACTGTAGCACCTCCCGCTTTCCGCGGTCTCAGCCTGGCAAGTCAACTTCTACAGGCTTGTAAAGGCTTGTTTACCCTGGCAATTTTCGCTGCGATTTTTCTCATTCTAATGCATGCAATCGAATGGATTCACTCACGAATTGTAGTAGTATAGTATTTTTGCAATACTACATGGTTTATTATGTGAATTAAAAAAAAGGAATTCTATGTCTTTTCCAAAACGTAAGGGCGTTCACAATCATGTTTTAGCAACAATAAAATCACTATTTCTTGACGTTCTGCAGCCACTCTGGCCCCAGGTTGTTCCCAATACGTTAAAATGCCTTTTCTCCTAATACATAAGGTAATAAAACGCGTGCCTTGGAAAATTCCAGATCATTATTTATCTTTGTGACCAACAATAGCTGGCAACTTAATCACTATAACAGAAGAAGTTTTGGTTGATAGAAACGAGTGAATTGGAACCATATTGTCGTACGTTATAGATTTACCAGTAGATAGTTACATGTCCCGAAGACGGGATTATGGATCTGCAACTTTCGAACCTTACATGTAGTGAAAGACTGCTCATTGATAATCCTGGACAATATCCCAGATTATATATAGCTCAGCTGGATTAGAGCTGACATTACGTGTGTGTGGTTGTTGGAGGCTATAAGGTTGAAATCATCAAAATGACTAGAATTGATTTTGTACTCAAAATGGATAGAGATCGGCTGAAAATAGCATTATCTGTAGAACTTGTGGCTACCTGGTTTACTCTTTAACAGTCGCTGTCCTGGATACTTGCACCTCCGTTTTCAACTTTTGCACTTATCACTGACATCCAGTCAGATTTTCGACACGAAACAGATTTTCCGAATCGATTTTCCGAATTTGCTTGTAACGGCATGTTGCGTTGCTACGAACCGTGACCCGAGGTTCAGCCACTAATTTTCGCTGGTTTTTAACAATTTCTAGATAGCTAAAAGGTTAAATATATCAGAACTTGCTCGTTTCTTTGAGGTATCAAGGGTTAACTTCAAATAGAATTGCAATGTATGCTGAATAGACACAATGAGGTCCCAGAGTCCATTAATCCGCTTATGAACTGGCCATTGTCGCCGCATTAACGAGGTTCTACCGTGAGCCTATACACTTTTCCATATTTTGTTCAGGACAAAAAGAAATCTGGCCGTAACTTCAAGTTGGGTGGCCAATGTTTGAAAACAAAACATTTACTTTCATTATATATGACCCCGAAAAGTAACAACTACTGTTGATAACTGCAGATACGATTGAAAAACGCTTCAGTACTTGAAGAACAAAAAAATTCTTAATCTGTAATTTGAAATTTGAAGAAGTTAATAATCGTTGATATTCTCTCTAAACGCTCGACCAAATTTACCAAAAGTTGTTTCTATAAATACATGACATCGACTCGAAGGAAGAACTTATTATATAGTAAAGTTTTACAAATAAGGTGTGCAGTTATCATTTTTGCTCTTTCAAGGGGGTTGCAAGACCACAAAAATTTCTATATTTCTTAAGGAGCAGAGTCAAACCTATTCAAGTCAATTGTCTTAATGGAAACGGTATACTGGAGATTTCGCCTTTCCAACCTAAATAGCCTAGGTATCTTCCATATATCTTCTTTACCCTCTTTTCAGCATTTTTTTAGTAAAAAGAATTTTACTGCTCAAATGTGTTGTTAATATAGCTCAACGATTTTAGAGTTTCATCAGGGATCAGAATGTTCAGTTCGTTTTAATTTCCGTTTGTTGCTCAGAAATATTTTCAAGTTTGAAGAGTTTGAGTTGCATTCTTAACAAGCCTGCCCGTGTTTCTTCACTGTAACTATAGAAGAACATGCGATGAACCTTTCTCACGCCCGTCAGACCTCAATGCACTTTTTGTTTAATTTGATTTGATAATTTGAAGTCATTTTTTACGTATAGATTTTTGTCCATGTAAACAAGGCTTTAAGAAGTTTAAGATATTACTGGGTTAAACCTGGTTAAGACTTACGCAAGCGCAATAACTTCCTCGTGCATGGTAGGTTAATTCCTTTGTGCTTCGAAAGTACGATGGGGTTTAGTTGACCATGAATTGCCGACTATGCTTGCGTCGTTTTGCTTTCTCGTTATCAAGAACCAAGCTTTAGCGTACGGACTGACAAAATTTATCTCGATCAGTGGATTGAAAAAAGCAAATCGGCTTGCAAAGAAAAAGAATCCATTGAATTCTACTTAACACCTTCATGTTGCTCAGTAACCCCAAGAAAAGTCTCCTGTCAATTGCTTTGAGAGGACTAAACACGAACGATCAAACCTGCGTCGAGGTCTGGAGGAGACGACCAAACAATGAGCTCTATATATAACTTGAGAGATAACGTCCGGCCCTCAGGTGAAGCCAAACATGGCGAACGTGGAGGTGATTTTTGCACGCCAGGTTTAGTCTCCTATGCGACTTTTTACTGTTTGCTCATTACCTGAAATTAGCTGAAAATTAGCTGAAACACAAGCAAAAAATTACTTAAAAAGACAGAAATGAACATTCTAATTAGAAATATTTTTCAAAAAAGATCAAAGCAAGTTAAAGAGTATAATTTTCATGAAAATAAACGGCAAAACTAACAACAAATCTCGCAAACGAGTCCCGAAAAATCACTTCGGGAAACTGGGCGGCAAACGATCTCTTTTTACCGGTTGTTTATCATTTCCAGACAGCTTAGCACACTTGTAGGCCACACAGCATCTCTGAATCTTTTTAAATACTTGGTCATGAAAAGTTTTACTGGTATTCATTTCTGACATTTCTTTTGAACTAATTTTCCTTAGTTGCAAATATTTCGAAGGCAGACCAAACAGTAAATGTCGTGTGAAGGACTGGAACTCACGTACAAGAGTGCGCAGGTCTCCAGTTTTACAGGTAGAGTTCACTGCAACCAAAAGGCCTCCATGTCGGCCATTTTCGGCTTCACTTCTTGATTAGCTCATTGACTGGGGTCAGCCTTCCAGTCTATAAATAAATAATAAAGCGAATACCTGTGTTCGGAATCGAAAACCAAGGCGATAAGTTGGAGTGGTTATCGTATATAACCACGCTACCTTGCTGAAAAATGAACCCGGATTACAAATTTACTATTGGGAAAAGGACAATGGCAAGTCTCTGCATTTAATATGTAATGAAACAATTTAACATTTTGTACTGTATAAATGTAAAAATGTAAAATTCGTTTACTCAACGACTACAGTGCTGTACACCAGAAACGCAGTTGTATTATTCTGTCACAATCGATTTTGGAAATTGTTCAAAAAAGAAACAATTGGCAAAGAACATATGTTCAAGGTTGGACCAATCGCACACTTTAAATACGTGAGAAATTTCTTCCAGATTGTCATGTGTTGAACGTGGTGTAGTATTAGATCGCATATATTTTGTCAAATCATTGTAACATTATGGTTAGAAACTGTAATAACACGTTAATTAACTGTCATAGTTTAAGCAGAAATTGTAACCTTTCCTATATCCTATCTGCTTTTATTGTTTTGAAAATATATGCTATTATTGAAAGAGATATCTGACAGTGATCAACTGAATATCTATACTTAACCAGTTCTCATTGGAAAACATGAAAACAAAGAAAAAAATAAAGAAAAAAATAAAGAAAAAAATAAAGAAAAAAAGAAATTCAAGATAAAAATCCTGACGGTTCAAAGGAAGTTAAAGGCGTCCATATTCTGGAAACCACGTGTAGCGGAAGTAATTGTAACCGCAAAGTCTCGTGGAAAATTTAAAAACATGATCTTGTAGGAATAATGGCGGGAGAACGATAGAGTTGTATTAAATGAGTCTGCAAATCTACCGAATTATACAGTTCATCGTTGATTATTGTGCATGGTCCTTTTGAGCCAGATCTCCGACCTAACGAAGCAAGTATCCTGATAAATTTAATGTTTCTACGAAGAGCTTCTGGATAGTGTCAAGTACAAGGATACACACTACGAAGTGAACCTCTCATGGAAGCCTGAGGATTCTCTATTACCGGACAATTATGCCCTCTGGAAGAGACGCCTGATAAGATTGCTGAAACTCCTAAAGAATGAGCCAAAGGTTCGTAAGGAGTATGACAACGATAAGGGATGAGAATCGTTGAGCCACATCAAGAAGCCAGTGTGGTACACTACTTGCCACACCATGCCGTTATCCGCAGGGACAAAACAACCACCAGGTTGTGTGTTGTGTACGATGCCTCAGCCAGGTCATACAGGCCTTCCTTGAATGACTTGTCTAGTGGTCCAGCTCTAACACAGAATATCGTGGACGTCATGCTGGGATTCCGTACCTACCCAATCGCTTTGGTGGGTGACCTGGAGAAACCTTTCCTTATAGTTCACATGGATGAATCAGAGAGAGAATCGATGACATTCCTGTGGCTAAACGAAGTAGAAAACCCAGCACCTGGGATCCTTCAACTCCGATTCACCCGCGTGGTATCTGGTGTGTCGTTCAATCCGTTCTTGCTGAATGCGACCATTAAACACCATATTGAGAGATACAAGAACGGTGACCCTAGTTTTCTTGACAAGATCCTAAATTCAATCTACGTCGATGACCTAAGTTCTGGAAAGGAAAACGTAGAAGATACGTTCAAATTGTATCAGGACTCAAATACACGTCTTGCGGAAGGTGGATTCAACCTAAAGAAAATTGTCACAAATTCTAGAGAGTTGGGGGAAAGAACAAACTTAATTGAGGA
>JBAHVQ010220629.1:0-11120 GCA_036872915.1 Nanipora kamurai
GTGCGAGTTCAAATCCCGCTCGGGTCAACTTTTTCAGTTGACTTCAGCAGTGTAGGTTAATTATGAATTTATCGTTTTATATTACCTTGAGGATGGTTCTGAAATAGAATGTTCAATAACAGCATGTAACTTTTTAGCTGAAGTATTGTAAGGAAAGTGGAAAGGTAACTCTTACTTTGTAAAAGGAGGGTACATCCGAAGTGCTTCAGAGAATGCCATGTCCAAATATTCAAGTTCATTGATATTCTCTGGCGTAGGAAATTCCTGAAAGAAAAACAAGAAAGATGCTCATTCTTTATTTTTATGTGAGAAAACGATATCTCATTCTGAATACTGAACACAAATTTTTGTTCATGTGGAACCTTGGTATATATCAGGCGACCGTTTGTCAGAAAAATGATTTCTGAGTCCGCAACCCACAAAATTTGTGCTCAGCATTCCGTATGAGACATCATTAGTATTATATAGTGACTTCCGTTTAGGGAACACATATGACGAACCTGCACCTTAGATCACTATCTGAATCTTGGCAGCTCAATGGTTAGAGTGTGTCACTGGTCATCAGAAGGTCGCATTTACTATCTATTCCATTTGCACTCGGCTTCTTAAATTTCAGAACAAATTGCGTTTACTTGTATGATTACTTTATCCGCGATTCATGTGGGATCATCTTTCATTTGATGCATGCGCGGCACACGACATCGTAATGACGTTAGTTTTGCAGTCTTGATTGTCCTATCGCTTAGGATTTCACAGCAACATTAACGTTTATCACTTGACATTTTTGCGTCGTCCTTTTCTCTTCCTATACATTCTGTGTCTTAACTTTATTTTACATATTGCTCTATCCGCAATTGATGTGGGAGCATTTTCCATTTCGCGAATAGCCGGTACAAACAGCAGCATCATGACACTATTTGTTGGTTCCTCGTCCATCAAAGTATTACAGAGTCACAGCATGGTACTTCGGTTGATTAGTGATTAAATGTCCTCCAAGCCTCAAGAGGTTTGGTAAAAATCTCTCGGATCTTGAACTTGGGACTTCTGTTGAACCTCCCTCGACTTTCGGGTACATTTAGTCATTAATCAACCTCATTCCATGCTGTTACATATAATTTTTTGCTATATGTCTCGGCAAAGACATAGAAAAAGTAAATTTTGATTAACCAATCGCGTTAAATGTTGTATCGCCATTTAGACCATGTTATTTAGCTGCGCGATTCGCTTGTGTGCCTCCCTAGACTTCTGTAAACAATGGTTTTGAATAGCGTTTTACAACCGCTAATAGATATATTTAATGATAGCAGTTATTCTATGGAGGAGAAAATTGTTGAACTGATGTGGCTAAACGTTTTCTACGAGCGGCCGTCGATTACGGAGTTGCAAATTACGAAAAGAACCGCCTAATTATGGGGTTTCATTAAGTCAATTCTCAAGCCGATAATTTTCTAGTCAGTAGTTGCGCTTATTGAATCACGTCCTCGTGCGGTAAAAATATCAGAGATTTTGACGGAATATAATTAATTACTAAGGAATACATCTGTCGTAATCATGAATTATTCAAACTTGGATGATTCGTTATGATATGGGACGCCAGCTGTGATTTAAATTTTAAAAATTAAAAAATAAAAGACCCTTCATGTTGAACAAGTAGAAATTATCCTAGCCATGGAAGGTGAACAAAACTACTGTGTTTACCACCGAACTTCATTCTCATTAGAAATAACATCTTTAGGTTTCAATAAGATAGAACTATTTTAGTGTTATTATAGTTACACACTAAGTCATCTTACTTATCTATCCATTTATAGGTTTCTTAACTATAAGAATACTTTCACATAGCAGTTTCAAGCGTTCTATTAAATCTCCCAAAAATTGCTGCTTTTTTATCAGAGTTTGTGGAGAAATATTTAATATCATGGTTAGAGTGGAAGAATGAACTCGGGTGAAGAATAATGATGTTAGTGCTAGGCCGAGTGAGGAACCATACTGGACAAGTAGAGAAAACTTTACTTGGCCCGGCAGGGATTCGAACCCGCGACCTTCGGTTTACTAGTCCGACGCTCCACAAACTGAGCCACTGGTCAAGTTGGGAGCTGGTCGCGAAATTGATGTTATTTCGGCTCTTGATATTTCGAAACACAATCTAGTTTCTTCATATCTTGTCCAGTATGGTTCCTCACTCGCAGTAGCACTAACATTATTATTCTTCACCCGAGTTCATTCTTCTACTCTAGCCATTTAAAATCAGACTGGATTTAAATGTCCCGATATTGAAGAAACTAGATTGTGTTCGAAATATCAAGAGCGGAAGTAACATCAATTTCGCGACAAGCTCCCAACTTGACCTGTGGCTCAGTTGGTAGAGCGTCTCTCAGTTGGTTGATTGATTCCATAATGTAAATTTTTCATTGTGCTCGTTTTTAAATAAACTAATTCCAGATCTTAGTTCTAAGTTATCTTTTATCGTATTAAACGTCCAGTAACCAGGTTCTAGATTTATAATTTGTTTTCCGTATTGATATATTGCGTCACCTTTATTTGGAATATTTAAAAAATTCAGAAAAAATGGATGTTTTTTTACGAGTACGTGGTTATACTCTGTAGTTAGTATCGATTCCTGCAGATTGATGGTTTTTTAACTCGACCCTTCAATAAAAACAGTTAACTTCTTCATAATATAATATTTAGTATATTGTAATAATGGATGAATAAAAGATTTTAAGACAATAGTATGGCTCCAACTATGACAAGGCTATTAGGAATAATAAATTAGCTATTGATAACGCTAAGAGAGATTTCTTAATAAAGGATCCATATGCGGCTATCAGCAAATTTGATTTTGACCCTCAGTTATCATAGAAGAGATATTTGATAAAAATGTCCATATATTTCAAATTATCTGATGTTGAGTCGTATGATGTCACTTCCGACACTTCTAGGAATGATAAAAGTATGAACAAATACCTATATAACATTTGGACAACGGGAGGTGCAGTTCATGACTTACCAAAAGGTAAAAGACATGTTGGTTTTGCAGGTAAGGCGTACTATTGGGACAACTTTCCCACAGAGTATGTGTTAGATTATAATATAAATCAGTCCCGAAATATGCTAACAACACAGACTATTTTATGAGCAACCTTCCACCATTAAATATAACAACTAAGAATACAACTAAATGGTACCTAAAAGAGTCATATTATCAGTCGCCTGTGGGGACTTGGATAGCAACGTATGCTTATGGTATCAGTTTATAACATTTTATGTTTACTGATGATGATGTTCCAAAACAATTAACATCACTTATGCGGTTCCACCGATATTTTACAGTAATAAGAATAATGCGCGAATTCCAAATATTGAAAGATAGTGATATTAGTTATATTATGAATAAGTACAAAGCAACAGTATAAAGTATGAATAAGTACAAAATTTCATAAAAGATCACTTACCTAAATGGACGTGGCAAGAAGTGGCAGGATATAAGAACGAGCACCTAGGGCAGGGTGTTATAGGGATTGATAAATATGCCAAAACGCATGGTGCCGTGGGTGCTATCCGTGATGTTCAAAATGATTATAAGAAGCTTATACCAAAGGAGTCAGATAGATTGACTATTCAAGGCACTGAATTATTTAATCAATCGATAGAAACTTACATTTATTGTACTTTGAGAGCTCAAGCAGACACAAAACAGAGTATATTACGGCCCCAGGGCTTCACCATTAGAGACTCCAAAAGTATTTAGAAAAAATGTGGAGGATAGTATTATCAATTATAATACGGCTGTATGGATCGATAATATGAATAAGGCAGTGTCTGATACAAGTGTGGTTCTTAATTTGGCTGTCTCTCCATCTTTGTGGCTATTGTCTCCTGACATGACCATTCTTAAGAATCCAATTGTTGGATATAATAACAAACTAAGAACAGCCAGTGAAAACATGACTTTCGGTGTTAATGATGAATTAAATTATCAGAAGCCAAAAAGTAACCATAAGAAGGTACACCAGGCACAGGGAGTGACGCAACATTTAGATACTTTACGTGAGCAAACCGTTGATGAAATTAATGAAAAGAAAACTGTTGGTAACAGTAATGAAAAGAAGAAAACCGTTGTTAAAAGTAAAACCATTGATAACGGTAAAACCATAGATAACGAATTGGTAATCTTGCTCAGAATTGGTAAGTTTATCAACGTTTTTGTTTTTGAAATATTTTTTATAGTCTAATGAGTTTATCTTATGGATATGATGATGTGTATCTATCTAAAAAACGAGGTGGAAACGTAGATGGACAAGTAACATTCAATAATAACGGCATTGCAAAAAAAGGATCCAACGGATAAAAATGATATTATCAATATAAAGTACATAAATAAGCTCAACAATACTCTATTTCTAGAAACTCTTGCCTGGGAGGAGTACCAAAAGGCTTCATGATTTAGCCTGAAATAGTGAAGTATCTTATGATAGCACCAGTAGGAAGATAAGTAAACTGTACGATCAAGCATTATCTCAAAATGATACTTGGCAAACAATTGATAATTATAAACCCACATTCTGCACCAAAGATAATAGAATCAATGATAGGTATTTTTTTAATTTAATGGGAAACAACCGATGATCTCAGATATCAATTTAAACCCTTCATCTGGAGTGTTTGATATAGTAAATATCTTTAACGGTACAGATTAAAAGTTTATGATGCTAACACATCTAGGAATGGTTTGTTCAGCCATTACAATACCCAGTTCAGTAAATTCGTTGGCTTTCTACCTAATGGAGATCTGGTGGTATCAGGCACCACTAACAACTACATAATAATAGGGAGTAACTCAAACGCTATAGCACCATATAAAAATAAAAGCCAATACCGGTGAAGTGAATAAATGGTGTTGTTTATCCATACATTGGGATGTCAATAGCTCTCCTTTGACAAATATGAGCTCTGTGTACTGTAATGATAAAAAACTCACAAATTTCACATCAAAAAGTTTACAGGGATTTAATAAAATGACCTTCGCAGATCTAAATCCTCCTTGGAATTGCACCGTTGAAGGGTGACATTGCTACTTTCATTCTATACGAAGGGTATATCATGGATGAGACCACCATTTTAAGACACCATCAAGTCTTTTGTGAGAAGTGGTATCTAATTGAACACAATCCAATTGAATATGTTTTATGGTAAAATGAGATAGTCAATAATTTATGAAAAAATTAGTGATACACTATCAGACGATGAAGTTATTAAACTAAACAACTGGCATTGTTATTATCACAAATTGATGACATGCTATAAATGGAAGTATAAAAAATTAAAGAAATTGAGACTTGGGTTGAATATGTCACCGCTGGATTAAATGCAATTAATATAACAACTTTATCAATAACAGGCGTCGGCGTCATAATCCAAGGATCTATAACTAAAAGTGACCTCGCAAAAACAGTCGAAAGTTGTAAATTTGCATATACAAGTTATCAAAAAGTGTTAACACAATTAAGATCATATTTAAGAGGCCTTTCATATGATGAAATTACCCTATTGTCTGACCTTAAAGTGCTTGATGATATTGTAACTGACCTATGCCCACCAATTAATGGGATGGAGCGAAAGTATATAAGACATCCATATGTAAATAAACATATATAATAAACGGAAGGTGATATTGAATTATCAGCGATAGATTGACCCCGCAGGAAACGTAGTCTTGTGACAAATATAAGAGTCCAGCATAAAATACGGGGGAAAGGCATGATAAAAAACAACGGAAATATATACAATATTTATTAATTTCTAACGTTTCGTTGCCAAACGTGCAACATCTTCAGAGATAGAATTACAAAGAATCAGAGTATGATGATATATAGCGACAAGGCAGATCAATTACAGGCGTTAACCAATAGAAAGTCAGGATAAAAAATAAAAGTTACAGTGGAGCAAAGCAAAGATAGTTAACACGTAAGAAGAACAATAGAGACATAGAAGATAGATCAAAATAAAAAGAGTGGCGCCGAACCAATGTTGTTATTTACAGATGATTTGAGTTTAGCTTTATTTTGATCTATCTTCTACGTCTCTATTATTCTTTCTTACGTGTTAATTATCTTTGCTTTGCTCTACTGTAACTTTCATTTTTTATCCTGAATTTC
The DNA here is from genome assembly GCA_036872915.1 of Nanipora kamurai. Classification (NCBI taxonomy): domain Eukaryota; kingdom Metazoa; phylum Cnidaria; class Anthozoa; order Scleralcyonacea; family Helioporidae; genus Nanipora; species Nanipora kamurai. The sequence continues at coordinate 6,159 of JBAHVQ010220629.1, forward strand.
TATTGGTTAACGCCTGTAATTGATACGCCTTGTCGCTATATATCATCGTACTCTGATTCTTTGTAATTCTATCTCTGAAGATGTTGCACGTTTGGCAACGAAACGTTAGAAATTAATAAATATTGTATATATTTCCTTGTTGTTTATTATCATGCCTTTCCTCCGTATTTTATGTTGGACTGATATTGAATTACATGATTTAGACCATGAACATAAGGAGGAACAGGAGGAAGAAGAAGAAGAAACGAACTTTGGTGGATTAGACGATGAAAATGACCTTACTGATAATCTTGATGGGCGCGCAAATAGAGAAAAAGAAAAATGAAGTCCTGTACATAAACTATTTGGTGATTATTATCGTGAAGCTAGAAAGATTGATTTTCTATTTAAAGAGGTTGTTTTTATTGGGGCCAGAATGTACCAATCCGCGGTTTATTAAATATTTAATGGAAGTTAGGGATTTTACAATAAAGAAAACTTTATTGGTTTCCGAACTTATATCAAATTATGATTTTTCCTATGATGGTGAGGCGTATATTAATGATGATGGAGCGAGAGTTGGACCTTATAGAACATTTAAGACTACTTTGACTTTTACCAAATTATCAATGATATCAGATACAATTATGACGTTTGGAGAAAGATAGAACTAAATTAGATTATGAAAAGATCAGGGATAGCAACAGCGGGGGGTTTGAGTATAATATCACTTATAACAGGCTTATCACTTGGGTTAAAACGAAGTGGCCGGGATTTAGTCCGCGCCAGTAAGAAAGCCGAAAACATAGTTCCAGAAAAAGATTTAACACCATTAACAAAAATAGAGAACATAGCAAAGAAAACAACTGGTAAAAGTCTTACGCTTTTTGGTGACCATATATACTTAGTGATAGGTGGAACATGGTTTTATCTATACAAAAAGCGTAAATAGAATATGTGATATTATAAAATGAAACAAAGGGTTTTACAATGTTTTTAGGATGATTTTAAAAGCATTCATTTGTTGCAAGATAAAAAATTATGACGTTGAAATTGCGTTCAAAGACATAGACGAATATCTTGAAGTAAACTAAGGATGGACTCACAAATTGCTGATAGATACCTTATAGATCACCGGATAGATACCTTGTAGATTATCTGATAGATAAAACATAGATAAGACTATATTATAGATGACTGAAAATAACAACGAGGATGCTATCAAAATAACAAATCAAAAAAGGAGAAAAACCCTAAGTCAGTTGAGGCTGGTAAAAGATTAGCTGCAATAAGTAAGGAAGCCAAAGAACGTAAGATGAGAGAGAGAGCATTGAAGCTGAACAAAATGTTGAAAATGATGATTGGAGCTTTAATTATGGTTATATAATTGGAACTATAGGAGTAGTAGCTGCATTAGGTAGTTTATATTGTGCACAAAAGGATGATGAGAGGGAAGTAAAAAATGAGGAACATATTGTAGAACCAAAAAATGTTGATATTAAACCAGTGCATCATAAAAATAATAGTCTAGACAGTCTATAAATAAAACATATCTTATTATATATAACCGATGAGTACTATTAATAGAAAAGAATTAATGAATGAACTACATGACGCTGTACTAATTACCACTGGAGCTGCAGGTCTCTCTATGGCATCAAAGAAACTTTTGAAAGAACCATTAGGCACGCCAGAATCAATAAAAGCCACGGTAAAATTAGCAGCTGCAGTAGGTTTGTCAACACTATTAGTTAAATGGACACAAGTAAAGAAATACCTACCAGTAGATCCGTTTTCAAAATCTATGTAATTATATAAATGGCAGCATCAATAGCAGGTACAGTTTTTGGTAGGTTGTTTGACGCTGTTACGTTTGTAGGTGCGGGATATTTGTTTAAAGTCTTTGATAAGAACGGATATGTCGAGGGAATTAAAAGACATAATAAAGCAGTTGAGAACCTAGCAAGAGCAAAAGAAGCTTTTTATCAAAACGAAGTACGAGAAAATCTAACAATTAGGGCAACAGTTGGCAGACGCTAACGAGGATATTGCAAACACCAACAAAGCACTTGATATATCAAGACAAGTACAAACAATACAGTACAATGGTATGCAGGTTAACAGAGAACCTCAATTAAATGACTTTTATAAACCATCTGATGAGATGAAAGAGTATCAAATGATAACGATGGGTATTATTTGTTTGGGTACAGGATTTTTGGCTTATAAAATGATCTAAACGCATAAGCATGTATATAATTATCTGTTTATAAAATATAAATGAATAAAAAGATTATGGAATTATTAGAGTATGGATATGTTCCGGATGAAATAGAAGATTGTCTTGAAAATGGAATAAATATAAAACTAGAAATAAAGGATTACACAAACGTATACTATTGTAATTGTAGTATAGATCGTAATAATCTTGAAGAGGGCTATTTCGCATGTTCTAAATGTGGTGAAGTTGGCACTTATAAGCATCAGGAAAACTTTATTCTGCAAATATGGATGAATAAAAAAGTGTTCATCATCGTAAATGGTGGTTTGAAAAAGCTGCTATTAAGTATGTCAATCGAAGGCACATTTTAATACTTAGTGATGATTTCATGAAAGTTGCTAGTGTAACGAAAAAGAATAAATTAATAAAAGGTCGTAACATTTCAAGATATGGCTATTATATCATCAGATTAGCATCCAGACGATATATACCGTTATTAAACAACCAAATGATTTGTAAAAAGAATAAAAACAATGTTTGATGATAGATGGTTTGGTGACGTTTATCCAATACTTGGTTGGGATAAAAATTGTGATTGCCCATATTATAAAAAATAGAAAAACACTTAAAGAAATGGGTATACTATATATAATATACACAGGGGGTTGCCGAAAGAAAAAGGAGTCCCCATGTGAAAGAGGGTTTTTCTAAAATGAAAAATCTGAAGGTTTTAAAAAAATCTGAAGCTCCTTTGCCTTGGAATATTGAGAAGTGGAGGATGGTATCAGTGTGAAAAAGCTCTCCCACAATTCTTGTGCACGATTTCAGTATTTAAATAGTTAGGCGAAACTTTTGTCAATTCCCTTTTAATCATTGTGGAAAATGGCGTCCAAGAAGCAACAACATGAAGAAAAGGCCTAGAAGACGTTTGCACGGAATCAACAGATTTTGGGCTCCCTTCGTGCTGGTTGAAGTGCTCGGAAAGTAGCAGAAGAATATGAACTCAGTTATTCATCGGCAGAAAAGCTTTGTAAGCGTTTGAAGGAAGGAGATAGCGGGAAGAGAAATCCTGGCTCTGGAAGACCACGAAGGACAACAGTTCGAGAAGATCGTTTTATAATCAGAGAAACTGTGAGAGTTCGTGATCCCTCCGAAGTCTGCTCAAGCGCAGCTGATCTCTCATAGTCACTAAAAGAGCGTACATCTACGGAAATATCACGTCGGACAGTACAGCGTCGCCTCCATGAACGCAATTTTGTGAAATGCCCCCAAAACAAAAAATCCTATGTAAGCAGTGTAAATCGGCGTAAGTGTGTAAACTTTGCGAAGCGTTATCGTGCCTGGACAGTGGACGAATGGAAAAAGGTAGTCTGGTCTGATGAATGACCATTTGTCTTACGCTGCCAAAATCGTAGTTATGTCTGGCGTCCTCCTACCGAGAAGTTCTTATCTCGATCTCTGCAAGGAACTTTAAAGCACCAGAAAAAAATTATGGTATGGAGATGTTTGTCTTGGCAAGGAGTTGGAGCTCTTCATCAGATAAAAGGAACCTTGACCGAGGAAATATATCGTCAAATTTTGATTCGTCAAATGCGACCTTCAGCCCGACGACTTCATGGGGATAAATTCATTTTTCAGCACGGCAATGATCCAATTCACACATCACATGACGTGAAAAATTATCTTAGGAACCAAAGCCCTGAAGTTATTTTTTGGAACAAAGTGTTCCTCACGTTGTTCGACAGTTTAAAAGCACGAATGGGTAAATCTCAGCAATGATTACTTAAAAAACGTGTAGAAAACATGGCAAATCGCTGCCGAAGAGTTATTAAAAGTCGTGGATATCTTATTGACTATTAAATGCTGCGTGCTTGGAGCAATCCTAATAAAGCTTGAGTGTTTGTACCATCTCTTTCTAATCAAATAAGAAGGATTATGTCATTTTGTCGTTTTCGTTTTGTTAAGGGCGCGGTCGTTTTTTTTGGCATCCCCCTGTGTATATATATATATATATATATATATATATGTATATATATATATATTAATGAATAGTATAATGAAAAGGTTTTAACTTTCAAGAATCACAGATCACAGTTTTAAAGAAGTTGATCAAGTTTGGTTCAAAGGGAAAGATGTTGCAGACGCTTTAGGTTATAAACGGCCATGGGATATTATAAGAAATTGAGCATGTTAAAGAGAATGAGAAAAGAAAAGTGCAGCAGGAAGTAATTACTAAAAATGGAGAGTTAGTAAAAAGTATAAGTATGTTTTATCAAATAAATAAACCAGGTTTGCATAGACTAATATTAAATAGCAGAATGCCTAAAGCCGGTGACATTGCTAAAATGTTTGACATAAATGTTCACAATAATAAAATTCTTTACAAAGAACAAGAAAGTATAAACTGTATTAAGTATGTTTTTAAAGCTGAAAATATGGTATACCAACATACATTTAAAAATTATAGGAATGACTGATATTTCTCTGACTATAATTTAGCTATTGGATGTGATAAATTTAATCACAAAGATAGACACTTACAAAATGAAATAAAAAGACAGAAATATTTTGAAAAGAGACTAAGATTTAAGTTTATAAGATATAATCCAGATAATAGTACATTTAATATATTTGAAGTTATTAATGAAATATTAAAGGCTTATTAACCGAGCGCGAGGTCTGTACGGAAAGTATTTGCCTGAGGTTTTACGTACAGACCGAGCGACGAAGGAGCGAGGTCTGTGCGAAAAAACCGAAGGCAA
>JBAHVQ010220640.1:0-11119 GCA_036872915.1 Nanipora kamurai
TATATATATATATGTATGTATACCATAGTCTTTTTACAATATCTATATATAAAAGATCTTGATAAGTTTAGCTGGCAGATAATTCTCAAAAAAATCACAACGTTTTTTAATTTTTTCTTTAATTTGAACAACATGTTTCGGAAGTTCGTGTTCCCTCATCAGCTCAAATGTAACTGTTAATTTGATTACGTGTTTCAGTGTTTTCACGTCAGCATTTTATACGTCAGTAGGTTATTTGAAGGAATACCTAAAAAAAATTATTAAAATGTGAGGTTCTTTATCATACGATCTTTTTGTTTATTAAGTTCTGGTTTTTCTAGCTGAAGATAGTAGCCCTCTTTCAGTTTTAGTCGGTATTTCGTACCAACAGTATCCAGTACTCCAAAACAGTCCGGTTTGGACATGGTCTTGACATTTTTGAGAGGCTTGTGAATGTTTATATATTTTTGAGCAACACACCGACATCTTCAAAATAGAATACGTAAACATCTACATTTGGACAAAAACTCAAATATATGTAAACATTTAAAAGACTCTCAAAAATTTCAAGAATCTTCCAAACTGGTCTGTTTTAAAGTATTGGATACTGCTGCTATGAAACACCAACTAAAGCTGAAAGAAGGCTACTACATCCAGCTAGAAAACCTTAATAAACAAAAAGCTTAAAAAAAACTTAAATAAAAAAACTTAATAAACAAAAGGATTATATGATAATGAACCTAACATTTTAAATTTATCTCTCAATATTTATTGATACGAGTTACTGTAAATAATCAATCTAACATCATTTTTCCCTAACTTTTCACGTATAAAATGCTGACGTGAAGACACTGAAGTACACAATTAAATTAACAATTACATCTAACCTAATGAAGGAAGACGAACTTCCAAAACATGTTAGAATTAGAGTAAAGACTGAAAAACGTTGTGATTTTTTTGAGAATATACATATTGTAAAAAAATTATTCGTTTGTTGGTTTATTTGTATATTTATTGACTAGATAAGTTCTAAATTCTAGTCCTGTATTTAACATTAGCTTAATGTTCATGTTTAAGATGTTTGATGCAATCGTGCAATATATACTTTAAGGCAAACAGTACTTGGCAAACACTGAGAGAGGATTCAAAATTTAACATATATCAAACTATTTGAACTGTGTAAAGAATTAAGTATTTTACATATTGCCTAATTGGAAAGAAAACATGTTAATCCATAAACAGAGGGCATGCATGATGTAAATTCGCTTGATATTCGGAGTCACACCAGAGAAAGATACTGAGGCATCTGTAACATTCATCTTAACTTGAGATTCCTCAGTTTGGGAAATTATAAATAATAAAGGGTACTAATATTCTAATATTAATCATTATATTAACTTTATATTTATATGTATATAAATAGTGTTTTTCAGATTTTCATTTGAAACAGTGTTTTGAATTCTATTTTAAAATAATCCCAAGTAAGCACATAATTTAGCTGCTATTTTGTTGTTGAAATGGGTTAACAAACCATTACCGTTACCAACTGAGACATCCCTTGGTTGGTCAAATATTTTGCCCAACAAAGTGTTGTACTTTTTCAGCAAATGGTGTCTTTCACGTCTTTCGGGGTACTGGTGGCACAGTGGGAGTGCACGTGTCTCTCGCCTCTGTGACTAGGTTCGATTTCCGGTCAGTGCAGTTTTCTGATTAAAGTTATCTTGGTCACATGTGAGAAAAGTGTTGTCTAGTTTGACTCTACAAAACATCGCAGGTTTTCTCCGGGTACTCCGTTTCCCTCCTGGTGCAACACTAGACCCATGAGGGACGTGGGATGCTCTTACTGGATCTCTAGGCAGAACAGCGTAGTTTAGCTGATAGGGGAATAAAGGAACTTTAAAGAAGTAAAGTTCCTTTATTTATACTGGATAACCCCTATCAGCTAAACTACTCTGTTCTCCCTAGAGGTAAAGTAAGGCCATCCCACATCCCTCATGGAGCCAGTGTTACTACAGGAGGAAACTGGAGTACCCGATAAAACCTGCGATGTTTGAGTCAAACTAGACTCACTCTTCTCACCTGTGACCAAGGTAACTTTAATCAGAAAACTGCACGGAGCCGGAATCGGACCTTAGTCACAGAGGTGAGGGACACGTGCACTACCACTGTGCCATCAACACCCCTCGACTAGTTTTTCGACTAGTTTTTAAAATTTCGACTAGTAAATGAAATTTTTGATGCGTTTTAGGACACCTCATATCGAAAATATTCCCTTGCAGTCGCTACAATATCACAAATGTAGTGGAACAATTTTTTCTTTAGATTTAATCCCCTGTTCAGAAATCCTAATATCCTAGTAAACACTGTGCTCAGTCATTGAACCTTAATACTTATTTTGTCATCCTAACTACCAATCGGGAATGGTATTTCACCTTGTACAAATTTGCTGTTCATTTGAGGTTTATCAGACAACAGGCTATATCCACACAGTTGTGCTTACCTTGATTTTACAGCCGTACAGACCGTGTTTTTATCCAGAAGCTGTGATCGGTAAGTGTGATTTGAATAAGTTCTGCTTAAGTGCCTTAAGATGTTAATATTTTGTGAACGCTGATGCTGGTAATAACTGTTAGGATTTTGTTTCCCTCCAGTCTGTGCACATGGGGTCACTGATGGCCTTTGTTATCTTACCAAACTATCAAAATTACCTTATTCTACCAAAGATACCCCGCTCAGGAAATGTCAATCACATTACCTGACTTGTCAGCTGGTATACCTAAAAATAGTTTTTTGTTATCATAATGGATGGCTACTTATCCAAATTCCAGAAAGGTACGTTGTTTATATAAATCTTATTTGATAACATTCCAAGCCACAGGAAAGCCGTTATTTGAATACAGAAGGATAGTTTAGTATCCTTGTGCCTTCCTCATTGGTCAAAGCAGAATTTCAAACGGATGAAAGAGACTTTGACAGAAGTGTCAGGTCATCATAATAACATTGGCATTTCCAATGATATGAAATGGCAATGACGTCTAATTCGAGCACTATGTATTGCTAAAAGCTTCAGGAATGCAACTGATCAAAACTAGACATTCGTTTTGGTAATGCCTTTGCACTTATGTTATTGCCTACATATGTCACAACGTTGTTGGAACAAAAAAAGTGACCCACGAAATGAAGTCGAGTGTCACTGATTTTCTTTACACGTCGTGACGTCTTTTGTACATCCATACATATATATGGAGAACCACAGGATGGAATGTATTTGTTTCGTGCAACGAAAACTATAGAAAAGTAATAATAATGATAATGATAAAAATAATAATAACAGTAATAATAACAATGACAATGATAATAAGAATATTAATAACAATAGTAATAATTATAGAAAAATATTTTACTGGTTTATTGTCAACTTTCGGGGAATTAGCGGAATGTAGAAAGATAAAAACAGTCAACTAACGTCAGCTATGATCTTTTAAAAGCATCGCAAAATATTGACTCGTGATATTTCCAAGACTGCAGTGACTGGTTCAAAAAATAAGGCTATAGTTCGCGCGAAGTTTATCACGTCCTCTATTGTATACACATTCTGCTTTTCAAATCCTTCAGGTGCCGCATCAGACAGGCACATTGCAAAGCATTTGCTCTGCTATTAAATGCACCTTTATTGTGCTGTTGCTCAATCAGGGGATGCATAGAATAGTAGTTGGCATTTGTATACAATTCAATGCTGGTAAGGCAACGGAGGTAGATAGCCATATCCTCACTGCCAACAATCGCTAAAAAACAAGCATTGTACAGGTAATTGCCATCTCCTGTAGTCTTATAGGAGGTATTTTGTAAATACCAAGACTACACTCCGATAAGTCTATACACAAATAGATAATGAGATAGGACCAATGAAAATACGCACAGAGTTCTTATCATTATAGCAGTTTATGGTTAGTCAGTCGTTTGTGACCACCAAATACAAAGGAAATGCAAAAACGCAATCTTAACGGCTAATATAAAATCTTAAATTGAATCAAACCATTATTCATTCGTGTTGAAAGTTAAAAGATTGGTTTACTGCCAAATTTATGAAGAAAAATTCTTACGTTTCAAGCGAAGTCCCTTTTTCAGAGGCCTTTGTTCGAAACGTCAGAACTTCCCTCCATAAATTTGGTAGTCCACCAACCTTTCAACTTTCTACACTGCTTTATAGACTGCCTACGCAGCATTCAATATTTTTTACATTATTCGTACGTATTGGCTCATATTATAGGCAATAACAATCATAGTTTAGGACAAAGAAGTGAAGAAGTGAAAGAGTCTTTTTTTATATTAAATTAAATATCGTTCATTTAACGTAGTTCTTGTAGCTGATTAAGGTACTTGTACTTATTTTTTATCAGGTTTTCCTCAATCAAGCATTCGTTCCTTGAGCTTAATTATATTGTGTCTGTCGAGCTGTCTTATGAGTAAACACTAATAAACAACCCTAGATTGCCTGATGTATCATCGCTAATTAGCATAACTTCAGTATCATGTATACATGTTGATGGTAAATGATTGTTTGAAACAACATTTTAAGCTTTTACCTGATAATTTCAACCTTTTTCACTTGTTCACGATGATTCTCGAAAAATAATTAACAATGACGAATTAAAATGATTATATAGAGAATCCAAGATGTTTTAACTGAATGTCTCCCCGGAGTTTTGGGCTTTCGACCGACAATTACGTGCGGAAGACAAATCTTGTAGTTCCACGTGGTTGCCATTTGACTCTCTAACAAATAAACTTTAATAAAAAACATCAGAATTTTTCTGTATTTAACTTCGGAAGTATTTAAAACTTTCAGACTTCCAATAAATAATTTTAGCGGACAAATTATACAAATGGAGTTGTCCCTCCTTGTATCAAAAGTATGGACATAAATTTTGACCTTAAATTTTCCTTTGGTCCACTATCTATTGATTCACATAATATTTATTTTATCTTCTGTTATGTTTCTGGATGCATGCTGGACTTTTTTTTAGGTTGGACTATAAGGAAGATATATTCTTTGTCGTATTTATTATACAATACATGTTCCAAGGCGCGAGTCACTAAGGTCTGGAACCCCCCTCCCAAAGAAGCAATTTCCTAGTTATCGGAGCGGTATTCAGGATCTCTTCAGCGTTACAAAGCTTAAAACATTTCACTGAAACTCTATCCTTTTGAAAATATCGACTAAAAAAATATACAGATTTTTGTGGGGTGCAGGTGCACCCACTGCGTTTCACTTGGATTTGCTTCTCTGGTTACAGAGTATAATGGTTAATGTTGTGAAAGCAAGTGACATGAGGTCTTCGTTGATTGGTTATGAACGGGGTCTGAGTGGCGATTGCTTCGGTTCAGAACATGTGACGGACGCTTATTCTTATTGATATGCTTTCAAATGATGTGGTTTAGTGTCGGGATAGAAATTATTTCCTGCTATTGTCTGGATTGCCTTGAGACAGGCTTGACACCCTTGAAACACTTGAAGCCTCAACACCCAATCAGATTAGGACTTATGCTTCAATACCCAGCAACTGTACTTGAATCACAGTCAAACAAATGACTGATGTGGGGAGAGCGTTTTTCTGGCAGTGTCGATAAAGGTAACACTGCTTCTAAAAATCCACAAACTCTACATCTGACCTATCTGCCATAAGGCACATCCACGACCACGAGCAAATGGAAATAATTTTGTTGTTGAGTTGATGAAAACTTGAGCAGGTAAACCGGACAGCTGCCGAAGAAGAATACGAAAAAAAAGTTCTATGAAAAGCACACGTGGCCAGAATTCCGGAATAGTCACACTAAAAAAATTGTCCCAAAGACAATAATTATTCGGAGTTTGGAATGTTGCATCACTGAGCTGCATGTTTCATTCGTCTATGCCCTTGACCTACACTACTTGCGACAGAATTTTATCCCCAGTAAACTATCATCAACATTTTCTATCCGAATTGTTTGACGATATTGCTAGCTCAGAGTAGAGATATATTTTTCAGATATTCCGTAAGCTATATGGTTCAGAAAAATGTTAAACCCTAGATGAAAATCGAACCCGTAACCTTTTGACATCTTCCTCTCCGGTGTTATGACATACTCAAGTGATATTGTAGCTCGGGAAGAATTCGATTTGAAGATTGGAGAAAGCTGGTTTATGGAAGATTTGAGATAAGTCTTGTTAATAAAATGTCCTCGCTGCATGATTTCCTCATAATCTTGGGCCTACTATTTTAGACAGGATATATTTTGGGTAAAAACAAGATGAGTGCTAAACCTTCTTGAAATGAATTTAGAAGACGTTAGAGGGGAATTTATGTGGAGTATATGTATGTACTCTATTATGAGGAGAAGGGCATCCCTAGCATTGCATCATTTGTTAACTGAGATACATCTTAAATAGTATATTTTGTTTGGGCATGATCTCTTTAAATAACGTTTGACGATACACAAATTATTTGATATTCAAAGTAAATTGTCGTTCTATGCACGTAGATAAGCAAACTGGTAGAAGACATATGTTGTACTTTCATATGGTTGGCATTTGGCTTAACTTAGAGTTCCGTTGTAAAATAATTCACACCTACCTTATGTTGATGCAGGATTTTGTTGAGATATATGTGAAGACCACCAAAGAGTTCAAACTGATCACTATTTCAGCCAGCAGTGTTAGTGTTTGTAGCTTCAATTTGTCTATGTAGAAGAAGACGTATACAAATACGTATACGTATATACATACATGTGTACACCTACGTATATGCATGTATATATTTATGTGCATGAGTATATGTATAATATGTATATATATATATATATATCCTTGTATTGATAATACGCATTAATGATTCATTAAATAAATGTAAAGTAAAACGGCTGCCTAATCATTATTTGTAAATAGGTTTCAGGCTCCATGAACTTTTCCATCTTTTTATGGCCACTCATGTGCAATATACGCATGTGTTCGCTGTGGATGCGCAATTAAATGTGGAAGGTCGTTATTATATGAATTATTTTTTATTTATGCTCGATTATTCAGTCAGCTAAAACTACAGTTTTCTCTCTCGAAGTCAAGATGACCACCTCTGAGACTGCATACACGCTAATTGCTTACACAAACACCACCAGTCTTTTTCAAAGACTACACTAACGTGGACGATCAACTTTCACAATGTTCAAACCATTAACCTTTTGCAGAGTTATAGATGTATTTCAAGGCCATCGACATTTGATCAGTGTTTATCTTCACAAGGTACTGACCACGCCTTTGATTTTTGCCTTCACTGATGGCGAATGGTACATCCTAAATTAAATAACTCTCTTTCAGTATAATGGAAGGCGATGAAGGAAGTATTTTATTCTCCAGAGTGCGGTTGTTTAATCTTCGATTCATTTAATCTTTGAATTAGCGAAAATCTTTGTCGAAAATCTGCAAACATGCTACTAAGGAAAGTTGAAGTTTTCTTCTGCAAAACGTTTTACAGTATAGTGTGAAGTTTGAACGCCGTTGGCCAACCATCATGTGTAGACCTAAAACAGCTGGATGACTTCTAGTCCTGGATTACTTACACTAATCGGCATTTGAACCACCAGCCTTATGTCTTCGTCAGATTATTCACCTTTAATATCTTAACATTCAGTATGCTATGTAAACTAAACTAACTCTCGAGCGGTCAATATTCCTGATATTTGTTGATTTGTCAAAATATATCGTGAATAATAATATGTGTCATGATATTTTCAAAAGAAATTTGAAGTTTTTTTCCAGGAATTTATGCCTTCAATCTACAATCGTAATTCGCCAACAAACAGTTAATAACAAGGACTGGACCTGATCATATACAGAAATTATATAAGTAGTTTAAATTGAACTGTCAGTGTAATTTTGTACTTTGGACCGGAGAAACGAGGCCTGCAGTTGGCTTAATTTACAGCTAAGTTTTACCATAATTCTAACATACCTTGACCTGATTTGGATCTTGTCGAGATACTAGAAAAAAACAACAAAAAAATTCACCATGATTTTGCTTTCAGTCTGAAATCCCGACGGTGTTTTAAGCTTCACTCAGGCACTAATCTTTCTTATTCATCATCATTCTACAAGCTGACTGATTTAATAATCGGTTTTCACGCAGATTAACAAAACCAGCGTCATAATCTTCATAACCGTCATAATTGCATGAATTCACTGTTAACAAAAGCACCAAGAAATTGTGGTGACGATCTCTGCAATTCTGATGGTTGAGACGGGCATTGTTTACAATATTGACTGTTGTACCAAACAGTGCAGGTTAATAAATATCTCAGACTGCAAAGTTGTTTTATTTGAGTATGTTTACGGCTTTTTTAAAAGTTTTCACCAATAAGGTCGTGCTGGATCTATACAGAGGAACATATCTTGGAGTGGGGGTTTCCGTTGAATGAAATGCCAATATTTTTTGGTTTCCTGACCTTTATCCTTAACTAAAAACTCAATAGACTACCTTTCAGCATGCATTAAACAGGTATGAAAGTGATGCAAGTATTACTTCATGTAGTCGGTACTTTGGCTTGATGGCATAAAAAGCTGTAAGAGTCTATTTAATGCTGGAGAGAAAGTTTGTTCATATGGGAGCTTGGTAAATATCAGACGACTAGAGGACGGTTCGTCAAGCTCGTTCTCTCAGAAAAACGATTTCTGAACCCTAGACGAGAATCGAACCCGCAACCTTCTGATGACCGGTGAGACGCTCTAACTATTGAGCTAATACGACTCTGGTTGGTGAGCTAGGGTACAGGTTCGTCATATGTACTGCCTAAGCGGAACTCACGATATGATAATAATGAGAAAGTATGTTCATGTGAGTGTCCCAGCTCCTAAAAGCAGGATCACAAAGAGGCATGATGACTTCTTACCACAAAGGAAAATGTTAAAACACACTGCAAAATGCACATATACTGTGCATCAATTCAGATTCTCACAAAGTCGAAATGGTGTCCCATAAACTCCTCTAAAATATTTTCTCCTTTGGAAAGAACACTATGAGAGATTCCAGGGCAGGTAGGATATATCCCCTGTATATCCATCATTGGTATGAATACAAAGGTCAGTCCTGTGTTATTATGTTATTAGTTAGTAAAGGAAAGCTACTCAATTTTTGAAGTAGGTTCCGTCCCCTGTACAACACATTTACCTCAGCTCAATGATTTTCTTAAGAATCTAGCGTTTAGTTTTTATGATTATGAAAACATTCATGGCTATTTGAAAATAATTAAGTAAGAATGAGAATTCAAGGAATATTTGGCATTTACACCTAGTAACATGAAATACTAATTATATTTGGTGAAGGAAATTTTTGAGTGTCAGAATGACATATTTTAAGAACCAACTGGGACCAGTTGCGAAAAATTGCAACTCTATGGCCTCCTGCTGGGAATTGAACCCGCTACCAGCGAATCTAGTGCAGTGCCCTGCCAATTGAGCTACGAAGGCCGTAGCCTCGAGCGCGACACTCGAAAATTACCTTAAACAAATATAATAAGTAAGAATGAGACTGATTAAACGAGATCATTCATTACCATTCGAGAGTTATGGACAGAATATTTTTCCTCCTTAGTAACTGGGTTTAACAAGAGTACCTACAAGAATTAACAAAAAACAATAAGTTGTAACAAGGTTTCAAGATTACCAGATTTAAGGTTTTCAAACTCACCATCTCCCCCCAACAATTGTCAAACAGCATTTTCAAACTCCACTTTTGTTACGCCGGTGGTTATGATTTCACAGGGAAAAAAACACTTCATGAAATTGGCGGGCAATATCGACTGAAGGACTTCAATTACGAACGTAGGAATAACAAAAGTTTCAGTTGTAGCGGTTTTTAGAGTCTTGATCGGATGGAATGTGACTAGGAAGCATTAGTATTCCATGAAATCTTAGTATATAAATCTTAATAGTCCTAAGATTAGATTGCATGAATTATAACATCATTGATGAACCTTGGGAACTAATTATTCAATTAAACAATAATCTACATCCGGTCCAGATCGACCAACGTGGAAATACACGTGCAGAAGGGGAAATACACATACGTACGAGCCAAATACAGCTAGTCCAAGAACGAAAAAGAACAATCTTACGATAAAAAAGAGTACCCAGCAAAAGGTTTTAAAGAAGCCCCCCGTAACGGGCACATAAATGGAATATACATGAAATATTTGTGAACGATTTCCCAATGCAGCCAGGTGAATAATCGGTCATAGTTTTACGCTGTTCTGGCTTGAAAAATTTTGAAAAAATAACCACACGATTAAATACTTCGAGGGAAAATTCCAAAGTTATTACCACCAATCCACATTACCATCAAAGACGTTGTCTGGAGGCGTGGCATATCAATATCGCCCCCCTCAATTAAATCGCAGCATCTCATTAACTCCTTCCCTGCCATGGGTCTCTCTATGACGATTAAAATCGTCTGGAGTTACCAAGAGTAAAATAATAAATGTTCCCTGTGGCAGAGAAAGAGTTAATAAATATCGTCATCAGTGGTTATCTCAGGATATAAATAGGCCGGGACCTCATGTTCAGATCAACCACATCTAATGAAGACACTAGACAGGAGTGTCGAAACGTTGGATCATAAATGGTAATTTTGTAAGCTACATTCGAAACTTTCAAGCCAGAGTAACGAAAATCCAAATCATGAAATATTTATTAATTAATGTGCACGAGTGTGCTCGTCGTATATCACTAGAGAATATCACCAACTAATCACAAATCTCGACTTTAATATTACTGTTTAATATCACAAAGCTACAGCGACATTTAGCATAGAAAAAATGTTTGCTTGTTTGTGTGGTAATAGTAACAGAGAAGTAAAGTACTCCGTTGGTAGGGTTAACTGACATGTAAAGACCTAAATGGTGGAAGAACAGCAGACACCCTAAATATTATAGCGAAAGGATTATTATACCCAATAAATATTATATCCACTAAACGTTATTCCCAATAAATATCATATCCAATAAATATTATACCTAATAAATGTTATACCCAATAAATGTTAGTTGTTACTCCGAGTGATGAACCATACCGGACAAGTAGAGAAAACTCTACTTGGCCCGGCAGGGATTCGAA
>JBAHVQ010220651.1:0-11118 GCA_036872915.1 Nanipora kamurai
CTGAAGCCATATTTCTTTTTCCTTGAGAAGCTCTTCTTTCGTTACTAACTCATTTTGCGTCGTATTCCTTAACTTTTTCAATATTTCTTTTTCCTTCTTTGTTGCCTTTCTCTTCACTTTTCTCCTATGAATCTCGTTCGACAACCACGCAGTCATCCGTCTTGATTCTTTCACCTGTTTTTTCAATTTTCGTAGCCTTCTGTTCTCATCTTTCTCTCCTTTTTTATTATTATTATTATTATTATTATTATTATTATTATTATTATTATTATTATTGTTATTGTTATTGTTATGAGTCGGGTTCGAATCGTATATTCCTTCTCAAGCTACTACATGAATCTGAATCTTATTACACTTAACCGCGATCTATACATAGTAAAGCTAATGAATTAATCGGTTCAATCAATCAGTATTTAAGTGTCATTAATCATTCCATCCCCCTTTTTTAGGATTTTCAACAAAACAATAAAAGTTAAAATTGAAGTTTATATAGTTCCTTCGTTTGTTCATACTTATATCTCAGTAGTAGTAATCAGGAGATTTCACTAATCGTCCAGATCTTGTTCTACGAGTTGTAGTTTGGTCTTCTTGACTTGTTGTTGATGGGATTTGGGATTGTTCTACCAAAGCCTGCGTCTTTTCATAGGTCGTTTCTGTGGGTTGTAGAGGCAGGTCAATTTCAGGTTGGATGGGTCTAAACGGTTCTTTCGTTTGAAGTAGATCTCTTCTATTTCGTCTTAGTATTCTTCCGTCTTCGGTTGGTATTTTATAGGATCTTGGATGTTCTTCTTGTCCAACGACTCTTGCCTTGATTGACCATGAACCATCTTTGTTCAATCGAACTGTTGATCCTTGTTGAAGTGGGGAATGTTCCTTTGCCAATCTGTCGTGGTATTCTTTCTGTTTCTTGGCAATGGATCTTCGTTTCAAAACGTATTGTCATTTTCAGGTTGCTGTTTGGATCGATGTAGTGAGGGTAAGCGTGCTCGAATCCTTCTTCCAAACCGCCGTTCAGCTGGTGATTGGCCACTGTTTGGATCGGGACAAGCTCGATGAGCTTGGATAGCTATATATGGGTCTGCACCACTCCTTTCAGCTTTCTTCAAGAGTTGCTTTATGGTTTGAACAGCTCTCTCTGCCATGCCGTTCGACTTTGAAAAAAGTACTTGATCGTGAAGTCACTTTCAGAGGAAACACTTGACCCATGACTTAACGGAACAAGTATTTCCTTTTCATTTAGTCCTCATTACCCATGATGCAGCGTTTTTGTAAAAAGGCTCCTGGAAAGGGCGATTGCAAGATAGCCAAAAATTACATTTACATAGATGCTTACCCCTTCAGCCCTCAGTGTCCGATAAATTCGAACACCAGGAACAAAAAAACAAATGAGAGAACAAAGCAAAACAACGAGAGAACAAAGAACAAAAGAAAAGATTTTAAGCGTTAAGGGTTATACAGTGTGCCTCAAAAAAACTGCAAACACTACAATTTGCATCATTTCCACCGCAATTAGCATTGCAATGCCTGTGCAACTTATGATGCTCCTGGGATTTGAAAATACGTTCGAATTTCCCTTGTAATTAGAATAACCACACAAAGTGAGTTAATCCCTAATCGACATCCCTAAGCATGAATTGTGTTTACGCACCCTTGGGATCAATTAGTACTGAATTATGCAAATTTCATAAATATCTGATTTCAAGAGTTTGCAGTTTTTTTGAGACACCCTGTAGAGTAAAAAACAAATCCCGAAAAAAAATGACATCTTGAAAACTCAAGATATGAGTCAATAACAAGACGACGAATGATTGCGATGATATTTCGACTTTATTGCAAAGCCATTGTCAAATCCTTTGATTTGATTTTACGTGATTTTATGGGTGATCGCAGTCATCACAATCATTCGTCGTCTTGTTATTGACTCATATCTTGGGTTTTCAAGATGTGATTGTTTTTCGGGATTTGCTTTTTACTCTATTTCATAAAATTGTCTGGTTGCACCGGATTAAGTTAAGGGGTTAAGGAGCATTCTTTTGGGACTATAGAGTGTTTTCACGTATTTTCCTGTTCGAGGTTTAATCGTTTTAAACAAAAAAATTTCCAGTGGTTAGTCGTTCGGTTAAACGGCGGAACTTTGATGTTGCCCTCCAACGTGGCTCCTTGGACGTCACATGGAATCACTCTTTGAGATCTATTCCAATTTAGGAGTGCAAAAAGTAGAAGTCTAGATTCCTTGCTGGTCACAAGGATTCTCTAATGGGTTCTGTCTCCTGACGTAGTGACCATGCTTGGGCACTGTGTTATTGTGCTCACTTTGGGTACTGCATTCAGACTAGTAACCGAACCAACCTTGATTCCAGGCTGTCTCTCTTCTCCTCTTTTGTCGTCAGGAGAGAGACCCTGGTTCCAGCTGGTCACCTGACCACTCAAATTCTGACTGGTTAGAAAAATGGTCGTGGGGGAGGGGAAGCAAAGTTTTAAAATTGTAGCTGTAAGAAAATGTCGCATGTGCCAGGGTGAGAGGTTGAAATGTTGTTGAGTCGCCACTTGCCAGCCCAAATGTCTAAACAAATGTAAGTAATTTTGTTTACTTTGACAAAACAGATTTGGAAAACCCGCCCTCCCAGCGGTATTGTTGAAGCAATGTAGTCAGGGTCCCTTTCTCGACGACAAGGGAGGAGAAGGGAGAGAGCTTGGGATCGAGGTTGTACCCGAACTAGTGCTCGTGTCCGAGTACGGTGACGGGCACCAATTCTAAACATTGGCTAGTCTGAACAGCAGGTAAGACAAGAAGCACGAGTGGTACTTGTATTTAATATCTTATATTTAATAATCACTCAATTTGAAGTAGCTTTGGATCACATGTTCATAGGTTTGGAACTAGAATTTCAGTCTCTCTCAAGCTACTTTTTGCTTTAGGTTTGAAAACCTTAATTTCGACCACCGACATTCTATTTGATAATGGCCGTCAAGATAACGTGAAGAGACAATTTCATTTCCACTGTTGAAGTCAATCGACGGACGTTGACAATCTCGACAGGGATTTTAGCTCGCAGCTATTGGTTAATTGTCGGACCCTTATTCCATTAGTTGAGCTACTGAAGTGACTGGGAATAGTGTGCGAGTTTTATCCGTTTAAGTTCACAGCAACTAAACGCCATGCCTTTAGCCCATATTCCGCATTATTATGAATTACAACCTTTCTTTAATAAGGTCTTACTGGAAGCTTGAAAAAGCTATTTATTAAGAAGATGCAAAACACATTCACACGAAATATTTGGCTTCAAAATTTAATGCTGAACAACCCTCAAAATCTTGTACAACGGAAACCAAATGAGTTGCTGCTTTGAAATTTGAATAGCTGAACTTTCCAGTATTGTGTTCCGAGAACCTTCGATGTTAGCGGAAACTAAAAGAAGAAACGAGTAATTAATTAGTGTTCAGGTTGACTGAAGTAAGGTAGTACTTGAATCCATAACAAGCTGACAATTTTAAAAAGTAAAGAATCGAGAATAATCCGAAAAATATCATCTTGCTAGCTTGATATTCAAGTTATGAAACAAGACAAGACAGAGACAAAGTTGCGGTAATTCTAACAATTGTTCTAGTTGTACAAGGAGTCTACCCAATCCAACCAACAAACATTTGAGCTCGTCTTTTATTAAAAGGCGGATCATATTGGCGTAGTTATGTAGATATGGAAGCCCTATTCTTATTTTATATCGTGTAAAAATCCTGTGTACCGTTACACATCTGTGTAAGTAAGTAAATTACAACTTTTGAAACTGAGTTGGGGTATTCAAATCTTGTTGAGCTCAAGAAGTATATTTGAAGTATGTTTATAATAATGTTTCTTTCGGGAAATTTCTGCGTTTGTACCACCACGTCACGTTCAAATGTTGTCTGCATTTTAGTTTGCTTCGCAGTTAGTAACGTTACCGTAAAAAGCGTTTTGATTAATTGGAGATTGTTGAACGAAATCAGTACTGTTGTAACCTTAGACTTGTCGCAGCTCTCTCGCTTATTGCCCCTCGAGAAGAAAGCAAGATTTGTGAACCATGCAGGTTGGAGACTTTAGGCAGAGGAGGTCGAAGTTAGGTTTTGGACTTCAGGCATGTTTGGCTGGTAATAAATTAACAAATTCACACGATCACTGATTGACGTGAGTGTGAAATTCAAAATGTATACGTAAAAGAAACAATCTCGACGGGAAGAGCGAGGAAGATACAATATGCAATAATGAAAATGAGGTTGCAACAGGTTGTATTTGTGGTTCTACGAGGTCCTCCAAGTGCTATTGACTTGACGGTTTACTGTTTTCCAAATTTATGTCAAAGTACTACAAACAACACGCGCACCCTTTTGCTACATGTGAAAGAAACATTTGGTTCTTTCTTGTTCTTTGCGGCTATTGAGCAGAAGTAGGTCCACTTTACTTATACGGAGGAGTCAAGCAACCGCAAGGAAGTGCCTAATGCCTTGAGCCAGAGCCAGACCAGGGGCGTAGGAAGCGAGGGAGCCGCGGGGGCCGTAGCCCCCCAATATTAAATGTGGGGTACCGGGATGTCTTTCGGCCCCCCTCCCAAAATAATTGAATTTGGAAAATGTGGTGACATTTTTGGAATTTCCGAGGCATCTAAGCTCGTGTATAAATAATTGAAATATCTGTGTTCGAAAAGTTTATATCATTTACATCAGACGAGACTCTAAGCCTCGTGTTTCCGACGATTTAGAGACTCCACATTTTAAAAAGTTTCTTTCTCCGCACCAACCATGGTGGCGCCACGTGAGATCGCCCCCACAATCCCAACTTGCTTCCTACGCCACCTGGCCAGACTATATCCTTCCTTCTGTTTTTGAACTACGAAAGCTTTTAAAATTTCGTGGCGGCATCTTCGCACGTTGGTTTTTTAATCGGTCGTCATGTAGCAGCCAACTTACTACTCGGAAATCCGCCATATTGTTGGCGTCAAAAAATTGACTGGATGTCCCATCCAGTTGATATAAAGATCAGTGGCTGATGCCAGATAATAATAGATATCGTATAAGTGGAACTTGTACATCGTATCCACCAATTCTTACCCAAAACAACTGTTGCTCCACTTGTTCGTTTTTCTCGACTAAATTAGATGGGCACCAAATTTTTAAAATTGGAACTATATACCTTGCATCATGGGGAATACTTTGAGGCATAAGAGGGACAATTCTGCGACATTTCCCAAAAGCATAATTCATAGGTTTTAGAGCATAATCAGAGCAAGCCTATGTCGAATGAGGCGATCAGTAAGGTCTCTTTGTCTACACAGTATATTGACTAAATGGAATATTGGCTACATTTCCAAAATTATTCAACTTAATCATTTCAAGCTTCATTCATTGTTTCTATTTATGAGAATTGACCTTATCATATTTAAGTATTGTTGTCATGGTAACGTATTAGTTTCCCATGTTTCTTTAAACTAGCCATTTCTTGGCGAGTTTCTAGTCGACACACGTATGAGAAAGATACAATATAATAATAATGATCACAGACAATTTCTAGGTTGGTTTAGTTAATGAAATGAACGTGTGCATGATGTCTCGAGAGACTAGCCCGAAGCCCCTCGCTTATCAGCCCACGCATAAGTCAAACAGGCGGGGCCCGTGAGAGTCTTGTAAACCTTGGAAGTAGCATGGGAGACTTTAGTCATGGTTACTGTTCATGGTAGCAAATTCATTAATCTACTTGACCAATGATCTGTATAAAGATGGACAAATTCGAACCCTAAAACCAGAAGAAGTGACGTCAAGAGGCCCGCTGCAAACGATGCACGGCAAAATATGCGATCAAATAGTGTTAGTAGAAGCTTCAAGCCTGGTTTGTAAAGCCAGCCGACTTGTTAACGCTTAGGTTCATTACATATAGATAAGATTAGAGTTATATATGCCTATTACAAGCGTGTTATTACCATTCCGAAATTACCACCAAATTGACTTTTCACAATTCATTCTCTCCTATTTTACGAATAAATGTAATGCAAAACAGAGGTTTTCGAACTTACGAGTGATTCTTCTTCAAGGTCTTAACGATCCTTTTGCTTCTAAAAGTCAGCTCTGGATCTTCCAAGCTTGAAAGAGAGTCGCACCTTTTATTGGTAGGAAACCTCTTTGTGAAGCAGTAATTTTGTAGTGTTGTAGCAACGAAATGAACACTGTACTATACTGTAACCATGGTTGAATTACCTCCCCAGCGTCAAGTATAGCCGTTTGTTGATAATAAAAGATTACTTGTCGTAAAAAGAATTTATTGACTCGGAGAATCGATAAAGCTGTTACATTGCTTCGGATGTTGAATGTATAGCAGAACTTTCCATATTTGCAAATACAAAGATTCTGCACCACTTACTTTGCTATCAGCCTTAAAGCGTAAACGCTATCTTTTTTCATCAAATTTTAGTTCATTATTAACTTGCGAGCTTGGACAAGAATCTAGCCCTCTCAAGCAAAAGGCTATCATAGGAACGACGCGTTTTAGGAAAATGGTCGGCATGTACTCGAGGACAACGCGGAGACGAAGTCCGACTTTTGGCTTTTAAATTGAGGTAAGATTTGCAAGAACTCAAACGTAAAAGATAACGACTCCATGAAAGTTTGACTTTGCTTACTACTTATTCTGTTTCACGGTTCGATCACACGGACTGGGCGTTTTTCTGAGCAGCAAATGCTTTCATAGACTCTTCGTTAAACACGAATGTTCAGAAATTATAATAAATCTTGCTTGTTATGCAGTTGGTACGTCAAAATTTCTATCTGTTAATGAGCATGTCCGAATAAGTTTAAAGTTAGGATTTGCTAATAATGGCGTATGAATGGAATGGAGTAAATCAAAGTGTGACGTAGATTCATGAAAGCTACAATATCGGAATATTAATTTTGTTAATTACTACTCTTTCACGTTCGCTATGTTGACTAATATTTGAAACTGTTTTCTAGCATACTAGCCTTTACATCTTTGCTCTTCAAAAATATAACTAGAGGTATTTCAAATATACTACATTTGTTCCAAGACTCGTCCCATGTAAGTTCCTGACAAGGATTGCATGTCAGTTTTCAACAAGAGCTAGTGTTTCAAATTTCCTTTCCGAAAACAGTCAAGCAATTGTAGTGTAGTTTAATTGTGAGTATGACATGTTTTCAATTCATACAGACTTCGACAGGACTAGTTTTGTCTTGTATTGACTCATAATTTGAGTTTTCAAGATGACATTATTCTTCGGAATATGTTTTATTTTATACATTTTGAAGTTGTGGGCTGGTCACGGTTTTTGAACAATTAGGCGTACGAATGAACTTGGGTACAGAAACCGAGTTCATTCTTCAAAATAAGCTATTTAAATTCACAGAGGACTTAAATGTCCCGATATGGAGGAAACTAGTATATATTTCGAAATATCAAGGGCACAAGTAACATCATTTCGCGACCAGCTCCCAACTTGACCTGTATCTCAGTTGGTAGAGCATCGGACTTGTAAACCGAAGGTCGCTGGTTCGAATCCCTGCTGGGCCAAGTAGAGTTTTCTCTACTTGTCCGTTATGGTCCGTCACTCGGAGTGATATTTAACATTATTAGGCTTATGCAATTTTGACTTCTTTCTATTTATCAATTCTCCAGATGCCTCCCTGTTGAGATATGACATGCAATAACCCCATGTTACGGAATGACTAGCATAATCATCTGATATCAGTCATTTATCTAAAGGTGAGTTGACTGGGTTAGCAAAATATGGAAAGGCAATTGATAAAGATGAGCTTTTTGAATTACTGAAAGATGGATATCAATCAATCACTAGGAAAACTCAATAACAGCTTCCTATGCATGTCGACCAGAATTGGTCTAGAGATATTCCAATTTAATGCCAACTTGCACTAGCACCGTTATGCACCTTCTGAAACCAAGTGTCCTTTAAGTCTCCTTTCTCATCCGGATCCTATTATTGTAGAAAAAAATTGATTGATCATCTTGTTGAGTAATTGGAGTGAGTTGCAAAACATTGTAGAGGTTCACATGACATTCCTTTAGAAATCGTGAGAAAACCACAAAACGTGAATCGATTTTCATAACTAATGATTAAAATTAAGATCTAAGATTACATGTTAGGCTAATTTTCACGAGGGCTTTCTAAAAATAGAAGGTTTTATATTTCTTTGCTGTCTTGAAGCGCTTATACAAAATTAAGCACATTTTCAAGAATGGACACTTTTTCTGTTCATCCCATTGTGGCATATTTTATTATTTAGATCTTAATATGGCAACAATTTCCTATAGCGAAAAGAAAAGCTGAAGCTTTTATTGAGTTTTTTGTTCTCTTAGACAGTCCTCATGACAACAATTTCCGATAACAAAAATAAAAGCTGAAGATTGTAATGACATTTTTTATCTCTTTTAAACAGTGCTCAGATAATGATCATTTCAGTCCACAATAAAGGTGATGTAGAGAATGTGAACTTAACTAAAATAATTATGGTGTACTTTTATTATTTGTATCTTATGGCAACAATTTCCGATTGAGAAAACAAAAGCCGAAGCTTGTAACGACTTTTTCTTCTCTTTTAAACAGTCTTCAGATAATGGCCATTTCAGTAAACAATAAAGGGACACATATAGAATGTGGCTGTTACTAAAATAATTATGGTGTATTCTTTTTATTTGTATCTTATGGCAACAATTTCCGATACCGGAAACAAAAGCTGAACTTTTCATGTAAAAATATAGGATGCCGCTCAGGTAGTATTTTAACTGTGAGTATTAGGCGACCTGTGCTTGGACCTAAGTGACTTGAGCTCATGCGAGCAGTGTGAAGGTAAAAGATTATTGTTTGGAACGTTCATTTAACTTATTGTGTGTAAAGCACTGTAAGGTAATTCGTTTTTACGTCAAGTTTTTTGAATTAAAGATAAGGGTGTAATTTGCGTGCGATCTATCCCTTTCTATTGTGCGAAACTTGTCAGTCAACTAACCAGAAACGAATTCAAATCTCGGCGAAAAAGATTTACACACAAGAGGAAGCCGGGAGTTACAAGTATAAAAAAACAGCGTAGAAAGTAAAAGTGTTGGTAGACTGCCTAATTTACGTAAAAAAATTCTGATGTTTCGAACAAAGACCCTTCTTCAGAGGGAGAAAGCAGGGCCTTTGCCCGAATCGTTAGGATTTTTCTACATAAATTCGGCAGTCTACCAAACTTTAAACTCTCAACGAACTTTTGATGACTTGTTTTTTCTTTTACACATTCCTCCGATAATGATCATTTCAGGCAACAATGAAGGGAGATATATAGAGTGTAAACGTACCTAGAAATTCTCATGATGAATTTTATTGTTTGTATCTTAATAGTAATAACTGTCGACAGCGACAACCAAAGCTAAAACTTTTGATGACTTTTTTTCTCTTCTTTTACGCGGTCCTCAGATAATGATAATTTCAGTCGAAATGCAGATAGCCCAATACCATCTTTGTAGGAGGATATAAATTTAAGATTAGGCATGGCCAGAAATCTGGGACAAAATGGCATCCAAGTTCTTATTATTATGGAACTTAGCATGGAACTTTAAAAATGGCGAAAAGGTGAAACAGTGCGTTGGAAGAGGAACAAACTTACTGTTTGAATTTCTGTTATCTGTGCAGCAAAGGAAACGGCTTCAGTACGAGGAGTTCAACAATCTCGGAAGCTTCTTGAACGGAGTGTCAAAGGTCGTTGTTTAAGGTTTTACAGTCTTTATGTCCACTGCGATATCAATGTCTGTATTTCAATTGTAAGGGACTGTATTTAACTCTTTATGATCCGAGGAAATTGAAAAAGCGATTGAAAAATTCTTGGTAAACTAGATGTCATATGAAAATTTCTCATATTTCATTTGATGATTTGATATTTCAAATGAAAATTAATTTCACATAAGACATTTTTATTTCACATGTGGAACTGGAATTTTCACACGTGAATAACTTGATTCATATGAAACGGGATATGAAAGTTTTTGTAAGGAAGCAGTCTATGTCAGCAGGCGCAGCAGGTCTAAAACTGAAGTCTCAGACATATCCGGGAACTGAAACACTGATTGATATATAACTGGACTGCTGGTCTACATAATTTTTGTATATGACACATAATGTCCCCAGCCTGCCGGGAGTTGCCGTCTTGTTTGCTTATGCAAAGACCTAATTAGTGGAGGCAGAAGTATCACTGAATGTTTCCAGAAAGTATTTCATACGTGCGGTTATTTTTTTTAGGATTGAAGATCTGTCAATAACCTTACAATCTAGCAGGACTCTTACCAATCAGTTGGTCCGGTTGCTAAAATCTTGTTGATCAAGTGTTAAGGTCTTTACAGCAAAATTATTCTGTTCGCGGTCTTTCAGTACCGACTGGACAACGAAGAAGAAAGGATAATTTTGCCGTAAAGACCAAGCAAACGAGGTTAATAAGGTTTTTATTACATGGCTCAACGAGAACAAAGGTGGAATCCTACGGAGACCGTTACCAAATATACGGAACTGGGTCTTAAAATTACAATTACTTCACACTCGAAAATTTCCTTCATCGTAAATGTTCGCTTAAATGTTATTAATCGAGTGTAAATGCCACAATATTCGTTATTCAAAATACATTGGTGTAGACCTTGAAGGCATTGTTTACTGGGAATTATACTGATCACTCTGTGAACGAGTATGAAGCATTTTATAGCTAAACTGCGTTCCCACAATAAACAGGAACAACAGAATAGGAGTGAACAACAGAATAGGAGTGAACAACAGAATAGGCATCTCTTCTATTAATGCGTGTCGGACATGGATTGTATTAAGAAGTGTGTACAATACAACATAACAACGACATGTTAACCCTC
Organism: Nanipora kamurai; assembly: GCA_036872915.1. NCBI lineage: Eukaryota > Metazoa > Cnidaria > Anthozoa > Scleralcyonacea > Helioporidae > Nanipora > Nanipora kamurai. Next base: position 10,880 of record JBAHVQ010220651.1, read on the forward strand.
CATAGTACATAATATTTTACAATTCTGCACTTGGTATAGTATATGACAAAAGCTAGAACGGAAAGTGTATTTGAAGCGTATGACTAATGTTCTTGAGCAAACTGGCTTAACTAACCTAAATTGCATTTTTGACGAATAGAAATACCGATACAAATAAACATTGCCAGAAATCCCATACAGTCAGCGGCTTGAACGGCGGGCGCGAAAATTTCGGTTTTCAAGATGGCGGACAGACGAAA
>JBAHVQ010220673.1:0-11117 GCA_036872915.1 Nanipora kamurai
CCGGTATGGTTCGTCACTCGGAGTAGCTTTAACATCATTATTCTTCACCCGAGTTCATCTTCTACTCTAGTCATTCAATTTATTATTGATTTGTAATAAATTCATTCCAACCTAATAAGAACGCCTTAAGGGAGCATCCATAATTTATGGTGTAGTAGGGCTATAGGAATTTTGTATTATGAAAGAGCATTTTTGAGCATCCCCCTCAAGCCTGCCATGTTTTACTTTCCCCCCAATACTACAGACTTCCAGTAGAAATTAATTATCATGTCCCCCTAAAACTAGTCCACATTCAAAAGCTACTTGCTCCACTTTGTTTGACGTTGTACTCAACCTTTCAGATTTTCAAAGGATAAAATTTTCAGTTTTGATTTTTTCTTTGAAACATGACAGTATTCTATTAAAATTAATTTTACTTTGTTTTCTTTTCGAAAAGTCGTTCTAGGGGTAAGTATTAAATACCATTTTCAAGTTTTTTTCTTAAATTTTAATATTTCGCAGCAATAACCATTACACAGAATATAGTAAACAACTACACTGTTTCTGCAACTTCTCAGTCCTATCGAACAATTAATCAGCTGGTAATATTCAACATAGGACTGTAATTCACTGAACAGCTGAAAATTATTTTCGACAGCTTCGCTAATTGTTATCAGAGAAATAGTTAGCCCCCATCCAAGTCCCCATAGCCCCATCTCAAATTATGAACGTTCCCTAAGTCTGAAAAAATCAAATCTTTTGAGAACTGAAATTGTCCTATTTCGAGGGAGAGAACACTGGACTACGACGTCATAAAAACTTTATCTTTGAGTTACGGTTTAACGTCAGGGAACTGAACAGGCCCTTTGCAGTTAGCCAAAAAGTAACTTAGAGTGACAAACTGAAGGATGATGAACAGTGGTGTATTCAAAACAAAGAAAAGAAGAATGCATAAGATTTTGCTTACTCTCCAGATATTGTTATGCAAGTTGCATTTTGCCTAGCCTCGAGAAGCTCATAAAGATTCCTAAGCCGCGAAAGGGTTCGGACTCTTGTTTTTATACGTTGTATGAAGATAAAATTGTGGCAATTAAACGTATTAATTTTATGTTGCCTGTACGCAGACGTTCGAAAAGGGAGGTGTAGTTTTACTGGACACATAATGTGAAAATTTTGTAAATAAATTCACCGCGTTGAGAATTTAAATGAGGTATAACGCACATTTAACAGAAAATATTTTCCGACGGATATTGGGAGAGAACAATCTCCGAAAAAAAGTGCTTTGTGACGTCATAATGGGAATACTTAGCTCGGCTCTTTAAAATTGTTCAATAATGCCTTCTACATACGTTGATCTGTTCTGATAGTTCAGATCCACCAAATAGAAATTTTCTTGAGAAAATCCATTACGCTGGTGACAGTAGATCAAAAGCAATGGATGGATAAAAGTTGTGTTCCTATGTTTGCTTACGCTGTTGCCAGCTTCTATTTCTTCGACAATAATGAAAATAACATGCAAGATCCATTGCTGGAAGTGAATGTGATTCCTGTTAAGAAGCCACAGACTTAATTCTAACCCAAATCATTATCAACCAGCCATGGCTTCAAAATCTGTGTCTAGCTTCAAAGCCAAATATATCAAAAAATCTTTCTTTATTGAACGTGTCTGATACTTCATTTGAATCTTCTTGATACGAGGGATTCATAAATCGTAATTTTTTGTTTTCATTTTATAATGCACTTTACGTTAGGCTACCGAATGCTTCAAGGGTCTTTGAAATTAAAAATGCCCGAGTAATCCCGAGTAGATATCGTTAAACGAATATTCTTATTTACATCTGAACATATTTGACACACTCATAACGAGAATAACTGGTCTATCGTTAAATAAGCCACCATATGTTTTTAAGCATTCTGGTTAACGCCAAACGATTTTACTCGTCAAGGGGAAAGTCCTCGAACAGGAAAGAGTTGATAGTAATATGATTTAAGTTTGCTCGATAGTGTTCCATAAAGAGCGTTAGAATGCTAGTTCTACGACAAAATAAGTATATCCTGGTGAAAATAAAACATATCATGAAGGAAAGAAAACCTTTTTTCTCAGCGAAGTACACTACTTAGCAGCTGCTATGGCAAAATTGACGTTTCAAACTATATTCCAATTATTATTTGATCTAATTTAACTCGTAAAAGACTAAAATAATCCCCATTTTCTTTTTTTTCTTCATTAAACTTTTTATTCAAGTATGGATAGTTATTATATCAAAAAAACCAAAGACATGACTTCTTTTGTAAATACAAAAAATTGGGCTAATATTCTTTCACCAATTTTGAAGGTCTTACCTGAATTTTTGAATTTTTAGAGAAATTGTTTCAAGCCACCTTAGGTGCTATCTATATATATAGGTAATTGTATTGTTTGAACTTCGATTTGAAATGTGCACCAAAAATTAAGTGTTAAGAGATATAAATCAGTAACGAAAATCGGTCACAGGACCAAAAATTTCATAAAACCACTATTTATGTTTCTTAAACCTTACTTTGGATTAAGTGCTATTTGGTCCAATATAAAGAGACTCGGGATTTATTGCTATTGAACAGATTTACAATACAAATGAAACTAACGGTAAAAACATACGCTAGTGACCGGGGAAGCTTACTGAAGTGCTTAGGTAAACGAATAAACCCAAGATCCAAATATCGATTTAAGAACAGAATTATTTATGACTAAACATAAACTTCATTACACCATTTATAGTCACCTTGGAGCATTTATTTTTTAACTTTTTATCCCATAGACTCTACCATTGTTTTATTTTCACATAACACAATTTCTCTACTAAGTTCCCAGTGGGCTAGTAATACAAGAAATAATACCTAACAATATTCAAGATTGTAGGACTCTAAAAATAGAGCATTTAAAAAACATCAAACTTGTTCTACGCTGATTGATTATCTGAAAGGTTATTGCCATCGGTTATTGTTACTGTATTTTGGAGCAAACTAAAATATCAAAGTGGTGTTTAGTATATCTGATCAATTAAAATGAAAATGATTAAGAGTAGTAATTCTTTAGACTTGGCTAACAAGTAAATAAGTTAATTGGTTAATCTATCCATTTATTGATTTATTTACTGATTTTTTGAATTGAATGATGAATTGATTTATGTATGGATTTATATGTTAATAATTTATTTATTAATTTAAATAATTTAATCTATACAATTTTACTTTAATATAAATATAATAATTTATTTATTCATTTATTAACTGATTGATTATTAATATAGCTATATAGCCATTTAGGCTTTATTTACTTATTTGTTCATTATTCAATTATTTATGCATTATTTATTCATGAATTTATTGATTTATTTATGTATTTGATTCAATTATCTGTTCATTTATTTATTCAATTATATATCCATTTATATATTTATTGATTTATTAATCTGTTCATTTATTCATCAATTGATGCCTTTGTTAGTTCCTTCATTGATTGCTTCTTTGAGTCCTACAGTTAGTCCTATAGTGAGTCCCTCATTGATTTCTTCATTCGTGGACTTATTTATTCAGGATTCATCTATTTATGTATTCATGTTATCATGTAATCACGTGTTCGTGTAATCATGTGTTCATGTATTCATGTATTACGTATTCTTGTATTCATGTAATCATGTATTCGTGCATTCGATTGTGTATTCGTGTATGTTTGTATCCATACATTCATGCATTCATTGATTCACTGTTTTCATTGATCGATTAATTGATTCATTCATTTATTAATTTACTTCTCTGTTTATCTTGCTATTTAGTTTTTCATTTAGTTATTCATTTATCGATTTATTTGGTGAATTGTCGGCGACTCAAAGAGCCCGGTGAGTCAATTGCGAGTCTAAGGATTTCTCACTTATCTCCGCTTCGTGAGCACGGAAAATAGACTTGACGATATAAATGTGTATTAAGTTTTAATTTGAATTTTGAATTAAGCCTTTAATTTTTAATTTTTTATCCGTAATTTAACGTTGAAATCAAGAGTTAACGTCAAAAAACGCTTTCAACGTTTTATTCCAACACTTAGTGTTGTCAAATAACACAGTGTAATATAAGTGAGGTATTTATCATATAGCACCAAACGGACAGGACAGTTTTGCATGTTTATGAATCCAGATGCAAATCTTTATAAAAAATGTTAATTTTTCCCCCTCTTTATTCTTGCTTCCCTCATTACCACTGGGCTTGGGTTGAAGATCTGCAAAATCTGTTAATTCAATTTCTTCCTGTTCCCCTAAACAGTCGACAAAATAATGAATAAGACTCAAAATTAACGAGACAAGTAACTTTTCATCTTGGTATACACGTAAGGTGTTGAGAGGCCGGACCTAGATTTTGTTTTGAGGGCCTCTTGGAAAGGACATGTCCGAATAAAAATAATTTTGGACCTGTTAATGAGCGTCATATCAGAAAACCATCTAAAATACAATTTTCAAACAACGCAACGGCAAAATACTTGCTGGTGTGGAGGAAAATGTCGATCCAAGGCTATAATCCTTTAGTGATCATCATTTTTAAACCTCGTTTACTAGCCTTTATTTTCAATATCACTTCACAATATACGCTGGCGTTTTGTTGAAACGCGTTTCCAAGATAATACACGTTAGTGGTACTCATATATATCAGTCAGTTTGCGTATTACATAATGTTTCCCTCGGATGAAAGCCGCGTATGACAACTTGCATATAACTGGGCATAATGGCAAAATATTACGGACAAAGTTTTTTGGATGGCACCTAAAATTTTATAATGAAGCCATTCCAGACGGAGTACTTTTTAAATGAAGGTCGTTAAAATTTAGATCACTTAGTTCATTATTGGGTAATGGTATGATTGAGCAATTGAAAAGTTCTTTGATATTCAGAATCAAACAAATTTATACCGGATTCACACAAATGAAACAAGAGAAAGCGCATTAACGTTTACAAAATAAAAGGTTAGACTATGCCGGTAGTCTGGAGCGACCACACAAGCGTAAGCACAAGCGTATGAAATGCAAGCATCAGAACAAGATGAAGAGGAAACAAAAGTTCTTTTGTCTCGATTTGGCCCGATGTCCGTAAATCTTATTCGTAGTTGTGCTTGTACTAGCAAGCTCCCCCTTACAGCATCAGCTGAAAATAATTACCAGAATACACATATAGAATGTGCGTACTTGTAAAACGTTGCCTGAAATCTCGGGAACACATCGGTTATCGTATTTCTAATACGGACCGACTTTGTTTGGTAAATAATATATATTTTTCCTTAAAAGGACTTATTAGGTTGCATTAAACTTTCTCGACTGTGTGTAACCTGCAATGTCCATAATATCCTGATACGGCCCGTCCGTTACCCAATCAAGAAGTGTGATTTGCTTGTTTCGGGTCGAGGAAAATAAAAAGCGGTAATTCATCCTTTTTCGTGCGTATATTTAATTCACAAAGAGAGCTTAAGATAGTTGATCAGATGAACTTCACCGACACGATTACTAGAAGTATTCTCGTAATTGTATGAACGACAGAAACTGATCATATGCTTTGGACAAGAAAAAACGTGACGTAATTAAATTGCTTGCAGAAGGCTTTCAAAGCGATGTCATATTAGAGATAAACCAAAATATATGAAAAATCTTAATGGTATCCTTTTCTTTGTCCAGCCATGGTAGCAATTCATTTACGAAACTTGAGGCATAATCGTGTCAGAAAAGTGCCCAGCAAATTACCTCTAAAGATTTCACTGAGAATAGATCCCACGAAGAAAGCTTGCTTATAGTTCACAACGAAAACGTTAGTTAATTAAAAACTGAAGTCTTACGAAATTTTTGCTGATCAAACTGTGGAACAGCATGGACTGAGAAAAAACTACCGAAAGTAACCTTGCTCTGCCGTCTGAGTTCTAGTGGCTCAATGGTTAGAGCGTCTGGTTAGCATTCAGAAGGTTACGAGTTCGAGTCCCGTCTGGAGCTCAGAGTTTTTCTGAGTCCATGGCGTTCCACAGTTTGATCAGTCAAAGTTTCCTAAGACTTCAATAGCATCAAACTGCAACTCAAAATTCATAATTAAAAGCTTCTATGTAAACTTTCTTGATCTTCAACGAATGGATTTGCACTTGTTTAGATTTTCGAGGAAAAATTTGATGCTAAACAAAAGCATGAGTAGTGGTAAAATGTTGAAAACAGGACACAACCTTTGATGTTCGTCAGTTACTCTGTCAAAAAAACCCCGGTCGAATAGAAAAGCATACAAGTATACGGCAAGTGAATGTAATTTTATTACACCAGGGTAATCTAACCATCATAACTGATATCAACAGGAGCCCTTAATAATTATAAGGAGTGCTGGTAACAGTTGTCTGTTAAAATTGTAACGAACAAGATACGAAGAGTTTGAAAGAGTTTTACGTTCACCGCGAAGACGAAAGATCACAAACACTAAAAACGTGGAAAGACCGTGTAAGTTCCAAATTTGTGACGTCAGCCAGGGGTGGGGCAATTGACATCTTTAGTTGATGCTACATGGAGATTATGTCGTTTAGCCCTTGGTGTTCTTTCTCAACTTCCTGTAGACGTAAACAATCTGTAAGTACTGTCTTCGTTTTTAGTTTGTAATTTAGTAACGTAGTCAGTTTTTTTGGCTCGTATGTAATGCAGAATTTCCATGTTGGTAATTTAGTTGAACCACACGAACATAAATCAATTCATATTTGTTAAAGAGAAATCAATTCGTATTTGTTAAATAGAAAGTCAAATATCGTTACTCAGCTGTGTGCGTTTGAATTGAAGTCTACATCAAGTTCAAAGATTGCGTCTGGTTGCCTGAATCGTTCAGTGGTGAAGAATTTGTGATGACCAGTAACAATGAAATTCAATATCTGTGGCTACGTTTCTATCGAAGAATAAATAAATGGAGCGCAGTAAAACTGTCACATCAAGCGTCGCCATGGATATTCGTTTGCAAGTTCAGTCGAGGAGAATTCATCAGCAAAACGCACTAGATCGTTCGCTACGTTTTCTTGTCACCCTTTCTTCTCCAGGTTAAATCAATCCTACAGGGCCTATCTAGAAAAGATTTGGATTGGGATGATCCGATCCCGCAAGAAGATCTAAACCGTTGGCGTGCATGGTTGAAGCAGTTAACAACCTTACAACAGTTTACCGTCAGTCGTTGTTTGAAACCAAAAGGCTTTGGCCCTGCGGTATCGCGTCAACTCCATAGCTTAGCAGACGCCTCTCAACTGCGTTATGGTGCTTTATCTTACCTCCGAGTCACTAACCAGGACGGTGAAGTACATGTACATTGCACATTTGTAATGAGCAAATCTAGGCTTGCTCCCATAAAATAGTAACTATTCCACGTTGTCAGCAGCCGTCGTCGCCACGAGACTGAATGGAATTATTCAACGAGAACTCGAGATGAAAATCGACGACACTTTCTTTTGGACGGACAGCACATGCGTGTTAAGCTAGTTGGCGAATCGAGATAAGAGGTTTCAAACGTTCGTGGCAAACAGGATAGCGTCGATTCATGATGGGTCTCAATCAAGTCAATGGAGGTACGTTGACACACCTTCGAATCTAGCGGACGACGTGCCTAGAGGACTGTCTGCCAAAGCTCTTGTGAGCAACAAACGATGGATACATGGTCCTGATCTTTTGTGGAAGAGAGAAGAAGAATGGCTAAAGCAACGCGATGCTGAAAAAGTGCGAGATGATGATTTGGAAGTACGATATGTTAATACATTTGGCGTTATCAATACAGTCACGTGCAATCAAGTGGATCGAATTCTCTAACTTTTCTCGTCGTGATATAGACTAAAGAAATGTATCGCTTGGATCCTGCGTTATCGTTCGAAGCTTCTACTCATGAGTCGGCGACGCAAGAATGTAAACGTCACCACTTTTGACGAGGACAAAATTGATCCTACATCTACCGAGGAAATGAATTCCGCAGAAAATAAAATTCTGAAGTACGTGCAAAGGCAAAGCTGTGGTAAAGAAATATCATGCTTGAACGGCAGAGAAAGATTAGAGGATCAAGATAAAACACTGCGTCGACGGAAACGAGAAACTACTTCAGTTAAGAAAGCAAGTGCAATCTGTAAGCTTGATCCGGTACTCGCCGATGGTTTGCTGCGTGTAGGAGGACGCTTGAAGCGAGCACCGATCCAAGACGAAACGAAACATCCTGTTATATTACCGAAGAAGCATCATGTGGTTGATTTGACAGTGGGTCATTTCCATTCAAGATCAGGACATTCCTGTTTGGAGCATGTACTGTCGAATATCCGTGAACGTTTCCGGTTAATCAAGGCGAAAGTTGCTGTTAGAAAGGTTATAAGGCGGTGTTTCAATTGTAAGAGAAAGCAAAGCCCTCCGGGAGTCCAGAAGATGGCCGACCGCCCGGAAGATCGAGTAACACCCGAAAGACCACCTTTCACATTCGTGGGTGTTGACTGTTTCGGCCCATTTGATGTACAAAAAGGGAGAAGTTTGTTGAAGCGTTACGGCGTTTGGTATACCTGTCTGTCCACGCGAGCAATCCGTATTGAATTAATCCACAGCATGGACACTGATTCCTTTGTCAATTCGATAAGGCGCTTTATCACTAGGGGAGGTAATCCTGAAGTTATGAGGTCCAACAACGGGTCCAGTTTTGTCACTGGAAATAAGGAGCTGCGTCGTTCTATCGCTCAATGGAATGAGAAGCAGATTCATGAGTTTATGCTTCAGCGAGATATAAAGTGGAGATTTAACCCACCTTCTGGTTCGCACCATGGTGGTGTATGGGAGCGTTGTATAAGGACTGTGTGAAAGGTCTTGAGTGCCTTGATGAAAGAACAAGTGATCGATGACGAAGGTTTGTCAACATTGATGTGTGAAGTCAGGGCGATAGCAAACGGCAGGCTAATAAAGAAATCATCCTACGATCCAAAAGAGTTAGAAGCCCTGACACCAAGTTATTTAATGCTTTTGCGCTCGGGACCTTGCCTTCCTCCTGGAGTTTTCAATAGAGACGACACCTATTCACGTAGAATGTGGCGCAGGTTCACTATTTAGCTGATATATTTTGGCGCCGTTGGGTTAAAGAATACCTTCTCTCGATTGCGGGAGCGACAAAAGTGGGTAAATCCTTCAAGAAACCTTGCCATAAATGACATAGTGTTGGTTGTACACAGCGGGTTACCTAGATCATCTTGGCCTTTGGATCGCATTATTGACGTACGAAAAAGCCAACAGGATGAGTGTGTGAGACGTGTTAGGGTAAAAACCAAGCAATGGGTACTAGATGGACCCGTTGACAAGATAGTTCTACTTGAAACGGTAGAAGCCTTAGAGAATCAATAACGACTATTTTGCAACAAGGTGTTCTTGTACGTATTTATATGGATACGAAGCAAGATCTAATACGTTAGCTATATTTAAATGTATTTCATTTATGGGGCCGGTATGTAAGCACCAAAATGGTTACGTCAGCCAGGGTGGGGCAGTTGACATTTTTAGTTGATGCTACATGGAGATTATGTCGTTTAGCCCTTGGTGTTCTTTCTCAACTTACTGTAGACGTAAGCAATCTCTTCGTTTTTAGTCTGTAATTTAGTAACGTAGTCAATTTTTTCGGCTCGTATGTAATGCAGAATTTCCATGTTGTTATTTTAGTTGAACCACACGAACATAAATCAATTCATATTTGTTAAAGAGAATAAAGACCCAGATATCGTTACCCAACTGTGCGTTTGAATGGAAGTCTACAGACTGCGCATGCAAGAATAAGGGGTATTTATGATATTTCATGTGTTATCTGTGTGGAGTGATGAACATAATGAAAGAAAGTAGTCAACATGTAATACTGGTTGATAATTATTGGAGAAATATTGGAAAGTCATGGAATCCAAGTAAGAAAATAAGAACAGAGATATAACAGTAAAGTGCGTCTTGAGCAGTTTTGGACGAATTGTAAAAAACGAAAGAGATCAGGAAACTGCTGGAACTTAGATCTAGACAAATAAACTTCTTGGGAAGGCTTTTTGTCAAAGTGGAAGGTAAAATGGCTAGACAACTGGGTGGTGATGTTGTAGGATTGAATTGAATTTTTTCTCGCTTAAGAACAACACTTATTTTTCACGTCATTTTACGTTTCACTCCAAGAAAGGGCCTTCTCGCGAAATACCAGTTTTTCTAGATCTAAGTTCTGCCAGTTTCTCAATCCTTTTCGTTTTCTTTAACAAAATAAGAACTTGAAATAAGACATAGTTCCAATTATTATCGATTCACTCAGAATTTGTTGAATGGTATCAATATCGTTATTATTATTATCATCATCACCACCATCATCATCATTATTATTATCATCATCATCATTATTATTATTATTTCTATCATCACCATCATCGTCATTATCGTCACTATTATTATTATCATCATGATTATCATCGTTATTATTATTATTAATATTATTATTATCATCATTATCCTCATTATTATTTCATCTTAATTACTATTATTTTAATAACTAGTTTATCTATTTTTAATTTTTCAGTTTTGAGAGTGCAATTGCAAATTTTAGTTTAACTCTTTCCTGTCCGAGGACTTTCACCTTGACGAGCAAAATCGTCTAGCGTAAGCCAGAGTTAAATACTAAAGTCTCCATAGGTCACTGAGAACCTATACGGACAGGAAGGAGTTAAGTAATAATAGTGTGCTTTTTTAATATATGTATATCAAGATGATGTAAATAAAGATTCCATATTAATTAAATTGTAATTATTATCATTATTACCATTATTATCATTATCATTATCATCATTATCATTTTTACTATCCTTTCATCCATCATCTTATTATTTAGTGTCTATGATCACTTTTTTTTTAGCATTTAAACATTGTTACCGTTTTTTTTCATAATTTTAATTTTCATTGTCATCATTATTCTTATCCACCTAGCTAGCTGCAACATCTTTAGCCATGTGCCAATAATAATAATAATAATAATAATAATAATAATAACAGTCAGAAAAAGGAAGAATTGTTCAGCACCTGGAATTGATGGAATACAGAATTTCTGGTGGAAAAAGCTTAGAGGAGTATGGAAGGCACTTGTACGAAG
>JBAHVQ010220694.1:0-11116 GCA_036872915.1 Nanipora kamurai
GACCTCCATTCTTTTTTCATTAAAAGTTTCCTTAAGATATGTGTAATTACACCTTTTGCCCTTCACTAAAACGAAAGCCGTGTTCATTACATCAATTTTCATCTTCAATAGTGCCTTTCAAACTTCAATAACGCCAATCAAATTATAATTGCGCTAAACGTAAATTCATTTCCAACTAGTAATTAAAGACTCCGTTGAACTGAAGTTCAATAACGTCAATGTAAAAATATTAACATTTATGGTGTTTTATTAGCGTCAATCAACATTCAATAAGAAAAATGGGCAAATCAGTAAAATAAAATAAAAAGCGAATTAGTGATAATATGTGGGTATATATTGTACATACAATTACATAAAATAGCACTGAAAATCTTATACTAAAGGATTGATCACTAAAAACGTTGTTTTTACATGCGTGCGGCTAGACTGAACGTTACAATGACTGAGCCAAGAAAGAGGAAGGAAGATAAGGTAAGTTTCGTACGGACTCTTAAACCTCCCTTCTTTGCATATTATCCTTGTGGCAGTCGAGCGATTGAACCCCGAAGTATCCGCTATTCTAAGAAATAGTCTTGTTCTGGCCCCCCGAAAAACAGTATTAACCTACCACTGTTATCCTGTGAAATTCTCTGTCTCAGAAAATTCTTTGTTCAGTCAGTCATTGTAACGCTGAATCTAGCCGTACACATCTGAACACGACGTTTCAAGTGCTATATCTTGTGCAACAATTTCCTGTAGACATTGCCCGTTTTGGTAACTGTAACTACCAGTCTTCTTCATACAACATATATCAATATATACGCGTTATCGCTAATTGACCTTTTATTTTAGTTTGTTGATTCCCCCTATTTTTCTCAATGAATTTTGATTGACGCTAATGAAATGCCATAAATGTTAATGTTTCTTACATTGACGTTATTGAATTGCAGTTTAATGGAATATTTAATTACTTGTTGTAAATGAATTTACTTTTAGCGCAAGTATAACTTGATTGGGGTTGTCGAAGTTTAAAAGGCACTATAAAAGATGACAATCGCTGTAATGAACATCGCTTTCGCTTTAATGAAGGGCAAAAAGTGTAAATTTTGGTATATAATAACATACACGAGCAGATACTCCCACATTTATGTATATACAACGTACCAAAGTTATTAAAAGCGCTCGGCATCGAAAAGAAGTACTTTCCGAAATGCCAATTAACATTAATCCACCATCATTTCCCGCTTGGACAATTTTAAAAAATTTCTGCAGACTTTTTTTTCTCAAAGTGAAATAACAAATTTTTTTGATTTTAGGCGGAAAAAATTAAAAATGTTTTTTAAATCTTTAAATTCATTACCTAGGCTTTGTAGTGACTAAGATTAAGAAGCCACCGGAAATCGGACATTCTTTATTTTTTCGGCCGTTGCACTTTTGTTTGTGTTTGCAGTTCGTTCGATGTTTCTTTAGAGAGAATGTAGGTGTTGTGATTGTGGATGACAGTTTTCATGTCGTTCATACAGGTGTAACTGACTTCCAATTTCTCTCGAAATGCCGCCATGAAAATAAGTTCTATTTTCAAAGAGATGACACATAATCCATTTTGGCCATAGCATAAAAAGGGCAGTTCATGCGTATCGTCTGAGTTGCCTGAAGATCGCCCACAAGCGTGAAACTCTGAACTTGAACAAATATTTGATGTATAATTCGCTCTACCAATTTTGGTATCGAGCATTTTAATACGTTCGTCTACGGTATATCTTCCTGCGAACAAGGCAGTCTGCCTCAAGTGTAATTCACCTCGTAGACTACTGGTTCCACCTTGTTGTTGCTTCTAAGTCCATTTCTTTGCTCTTTGCGCAATCTTTTCTTTTCAGTTATTTGTTTTCTTTTTATTTGTTGTAGCTTTTCTTTTTTTTATTTTTTTCTAGTTCCTCTGGTTTTTCCTATGTTTTTATGTTGATGTTCTTCTGGTTTTTTCTGCTTTTTGTTTCTTTGTTTTTTCTTGATTTGCTTGTTCTCTACTATGTTTCCTTTTCCATTCTGTTTCTTGCTTTTTTGTCTTTTTTTCCAGTTATGCTTGCATGTTTATGATCCATATAATTGCAAGATTATTTGTGGATTGTAACATGTATATAATATCTTATCTGATGGTATTTATACGTTGAAGTGATTTATTGTGATACGTTTGTAATCAAGACAAAGTTAATATATAAATTAGCATGTAAATATGTATATGTATGTATATCTATGTTTACTGATATATCTATACATATACATATAGATATATCAGTAATCGATTGACCAGGCGGGAATCGTAATCTTAGCATAAATATCAATGCCCAGTTTACTTACTGTCATGGCTTTTGTCAAAATATTATGCTGGGCATTGGTATTTATACTAAGATATATATATATATATATATATATATATACATATATACGTGAACGTTTTGGTTTACGAAATGCAAAGAGGGCTCAATTTCTGGTTTTCCGGAGAACATCATTAACATAAACATGCCTGGATTACAAATCTTCAACGCATATATATATATATACATATACATATACATATACATATACATATACATATACATATACCTATTTAAATGCTAATTTATATATATATAAAATAAATCATACATATTTATATCACCATAGACATCCTTCTCCTGAAAGAACTCAGTTCATTTGCCTTGTCAGCATTTGTAACATAAGTCAGCTATACACCCCGATTTCAGGTGACAGCTTGATTAGATCTAAACAAGTTGTTACCCTCAGTCTTGATATATAACCTATACACTTACAGAAGTATATAAAGATATATATATATATATATATATAAATAGATTTCAATAATTAATATCAATAACTAATAAGCATTTTAGCCTATCATGTCACCGATAATACGTCACGTACATGGACTTTATATCTGGTAAAGCACTCCTTGTTAGTATTCTTTATATGAAGAATACTAATAAGGCAGAGATTGTTTTTCTCATATGCTAATATTTTCCTCTGACAATATGAGCCATTGTTTGGATCCCACAGGAACACGCGCTTGGAACAGTTCAATAAACTCGCAGAGTGTGCTTTATCTGGTCAAAAATCCCTCGGGAAACGCCCGCTTGGTTTTAAACCTGATAAAACACTGCTGCTCCTTTATTAAACAGTACTTCTAAAACTCACTAATAATTTACGAGGAAAATACAAAGGAAAATTATAGCCGTACCGGATCTATGTACCTGATATAGATCTCGCCCATTTTTCGCGTCAAATTATTGCCGTTCAGAAAACATTGATTGCCAAACCTTCTTCGTCAGTTTGCGTATAAAGGATTTCGTTTTAGAAGTCATTAAAAAAACTCGTAGATCGTGCTTTATCAGTTTTTGAATATTACACATAAATATATATTACTAAGAGTCATAAGAAAAACTTTTTGGATTCACAGGTTTCCAGAGCTGGACGTATTTCTCGGTTGGAGGTGCTTAAAGGAAAGAGTCAGTTTCCGGTTGCCGTCGTACTATACCCTTAATTCTGGATTTTCATCCTTCTCCCTCTGAGATTCCCGTACTGTTAATGATCTATATCCTATATTACACGTTTTGTTCTTCATTAAAGCAAAAGCGATGTTCATTTGAGAGGTTCGTGTCTTCAACAGCGCTTTTTAAACTTCAATAACGTAAATCAAGTTTCAATAGCGCTAAAAGGAAATTCATTTATTAAAGTACTTAAATATTCCGCTAAATTGAATTGCAATAACGTCAATGTAAAAAACATTAACATCTGTGGAATTTCATCAGCGTCGATCAAAATCCAATAAGAAAAATGGGAAAATCAACAGAATAAAATAAAATGTCATTTAGCGATAACGTGTGGGTATATGTTGTACATACAATTATACAAGATACATGTAGAACTTAAAACGTTGTTTTCACATGTGTGCGGCTAAAGTAAACGTTACAGTGACTGAACCAAGGTCATTGGATATTAGCCTTGTGGCAGTTGAGCGACTGAACCCCAAAGTATCCGCCATTCTAAGATTTGTCTTGTTCTGTCTCTTCAAAAAACAGTATTAACCTTCCCCCGTTATCCTGTGAAATTCTGTGGCTCCCTCTTTGTTCAGTCATCGTAACGCTTACTCAAACTGAGCATATCGGAAAACGTTTCAATATTTCTTAATGAATTTTGATTAACGCTAATGAGATTCCACAAATGTTAATGTCTTTTACATTGACGTCATTGAACTTCAGTTTAGCGGAATATGTAATTACTTGTTGTAAGTGAATTTCCTTTTAGCGCTATGGGAATTGGATTGACGTTACTGAAGTTTGAAGATTCGAACCGCTGAAATGATCATCGCTTTTGCTTTAATGAAGAGTAAAAGATGCAGTAGCAACTAAAGCAGTTTTCACACCGGCGCCGTTTGTTTCCTTCCATAGACCCAAGAATCTGAAAGATAATTTAGTTACAACAACAATCCTGGACAAATGTCTTGGGACATCAAACGTATTTCACATAAAATGTTGTCAACCTCATAGATTCCGCCCTTCCTTCCCCTTTCCTCCCATTCAATGTTGTAGAGTTATAAACTTAAGCTCAACAATGTTTGTGGATTCAACATTGCATGCGGACAGGGAGGTTGGATTAAGGGTGATTTTACCTTATTCCATGTAGCTGTCAGTATGGGTTCAAAATTTCACTATTTATAGGAGGTGTCCCAGGAAGTGTCGGCTCGTCCTAACATAGTGTGCAGCCTTGTTATTTTTATGCAATGGTGTTAACATGCTTGCGTTGCCCGCAATGCGGGCAATCTCACCCTCGCACCTCGAGATTGGGCCATCTGTGACTGGGCCTGACGATATTGTCGGGTCTGAAGGGGATTCGGCTATGCGGCCAGCCGAAACGTCAAATATGTCGGCTTGTCTGTGATTTGCATGCCTTTCAGGATTCGAACTTGAAATATATACGTATTTTATTAATTATAAATACGATCGTGATCATCGGTCATCATTTACCTTTTACATTACAAGAGGTGTAGTAAGTATTATGTAGGAAGGACTACTAACTCCTGCCCTACTCATTCCGATTCAACAACTATAAATGCAGCTCGATTTGCTACGGAAGAAGTCAAAGTAGTATGCCGGGAGAGTATTTGTCAGCAGATTTTTTTAGCGAAAGTCAGGATCTTACCGATTTATGTGTAAATATTATAAGATGAATAGTTTAAATCTCATTTTGGAAATTTGAATTAGATATATTTTTTTCCAAATAAGTAAATTTGCGCAATTTTATTTACGTCCAGGGAAGGCAGTATCATCGTATTCTACAAGATTTCCTGGAGTACAGATTTGGAATTGTCAGGCGATACTTTAAAAAGAATTAGACAGGGATTTGTAGAAGAAGTGAATTACGTAGTCGAGCACCAGTTTGTTTTTGACAACAAAAGCATCAGCCTCCAAGGTAAAAATAACACTCCTCTATTCTTTCACAAAAGCTTAGGAACAAGTGATTGTATGACTATTACTAACCAGTGTATATTTGGATTCCTCTTTTGCAGATTTTGATGAGTGCTCATCTGAAATCACTCTCACATGTCATAAAACAGCACATTGTAACAATACGCTAGGCTCCTACGTTTGTATATGCCCCGAAAACTCAAGTGGTGATGGTACTACCTGCCAAGGTAATGCGAAGATAATTCTACATAACCACAATATTACTAATCAACTTTTCGACTCTTTATTGTTCCATTCTACAATGAATGCAAAACACTGATTTTACTTTAAAGCATTTGCATTGTTATCCTGTAAATATGCTCTGGACAACTTTAAATTAAAAAAACTTCTCTGAGATTGCCTGCGGGACAAACTTACCAACATTAAAACCAATGGCTTGTGGTCACAGCTTTATACATATCTCCACGACAATATCACCATGTTGTCATTGCTTTCTTTTTTGTATTAAAGCCGGATAGAAAGTATCCAATTCCACGACAAATGACATCAGTTTGTGCTGCTTAACTTGTTGGAACATTAAACAAGAAAACGAAAAATGTGTACAAGTTGTCGTAGCCATGAAAAATTTCCAAGTTTAGTTTTCACAACATGACATCCACACGATCAGGTGGAACTAGTTTTCCAACCGGTATTTATACAGTTTTCTTTAAATAGTACTTAATGCACGCAGTAGCAAAAGAAGAAACAAACTCCGAACAATAGTGTCATCTTGAGAACTCAAGATATGAGCTAAAATCAAGAGGATTACAATGAAATTGTGTTATTTCGCAAACAGGGTCAGTATTTCGGATATTCGATCAAAATCCGGAACCAGCCGACAACTCATAGAAACAAAGGAAGAAACAAACTCCGAACAATAGTGTCATCATGATAACTCAAGATATGAGCTAAAATCACGAGAATTACAATGAAATTGTGATATTTCGGTTATTGAATGAAATTGTGATATTTCAGTAGCAATTCGGCAGAAAAATAAATGACATTTGTTATCTAGCTGAGAAAATTTTAAAATGAGCTATCGATAATTGGTAAGAGGTTTGCTAATGAATTGCATTCTGATTTTTCTATATTTGTTTCTACTTTCTTGGACTTGTATGGGGAACCTAAAGTGTTCGTGATGTAACCTTCCACCAAAGCTCCGCGTTAAATGAAATAGTGACTACCATGTTTATAACTACCGCTGGGCGTCGCATTTTTTGGTTCTGTTGATATAACTCGTTGGAAAGCTTAATACTGACTAAATTTACGATTTATTGGTTAACTTATGCGCAAAGCTACGTATGGCATCAGACTAGCCATCATTGAGACTTTATACTGGCCTTCCGCTGTTTCAATTTACAGTGAGATAACTAGCGATTGATTTCATAACGCTGAATATCAGCACCAATTTCCTTGTGAAATCTAATCAACAAACCAAATTTTTCTAATATAATAAGAAAGATTTAACCTCAGTTTCACTTTTGGTCAACAATACAAACAGCAAAAAGGCAACAAATGAGCAAAAAGAACACGGTCAGGGATTATTACTCAAGAAATGATTCGAAATCGGCGGCATTCGTATGAAAATCCCAATAAAAATCCATTCCGTTTAGGTAGTACAAATAGTCCATTATAACTTGATTTTTACCAAGAGATACCTTAGTGTTGAATCCGGAAACATAAGGTAGATGACAAAAGTATTTAAAAACGACACTACCGACAGTTTACCAAAGTGTCACAAATATTGCCAACTTATCAACCTACCAAAACCAAGGTTTTGTTGGTTTGATAATGGCTTTGCAATAAAGTCGACATATTACCGCACCTGTCTTCGTCTTGCTTTAACTTGTATCTCAAGTTTCAAGATGTTAATTTTCGGATTATGTTTTATATTTTACTTTTTAAAATTGTCGGCTGGTTATGGTTTTTACTTTGTACACGTGGTATCAATTTCTTGTGGCCCAAAATTAAGATATTGTTTATTTTCAATTTAAGCCCCACTTGCCTCACTTCCGCATTTGGCGCTCTCAAATGTTATTACTTTTTGCCGTACAAAATTAATATTCACATACATAAATATGTTCAGTTAGGTTATTGATCACATGACCATTAACGTTAGATTGCTTGTGTTACCATAAAGTTACCCATTAGGATATCAATTCGCGTTGAAGAAATTCCTGTAAACAGAGGAATGTCTTTGAGTCGTTTTTCTTTTCTAATCAGAACATTCTGGTTTTCCTATTTATAGTCATCAGGTCAAGCAAACGGGAAGACAAAGGTATTGAAATATCAAACATTATAATATTTAAAAAAATGCTAGGCCTTAGTTTTAAAGTAGAATGTAGTTCATCATGTCGTAATTTATCCATTCTTCCCCGCACAATACAAGCAAGTGAGCTTAGAACGTTCTTGTCACGCGATTCTTCCAACAGTTACATACAGTTCTAAAAAGACAGTTTATTGGTAAACCACATTTCATTGCTGTTAAGTGAACCAGGCAAATTGTTATAGCAACATTATTTTGCCCTTCTGGTTAAAGTTTCGTTGACAATACAACATTGTAGTATGGTTTTTTCTTCCTTGCCATTAGATGACGTACCTTGGATAATCTACGTTGTCATAACAATCATGGTAGTTTTAGTAACCTTCCTGATTGTCGTTATCATCTACTGTGAGAGAAAGCACAAGAGAAAGAATAGGTAATTTGGTATTCATTTTCTTTCTGGATAATATAATGTACAATTTATAATAGTACTCTCCATAAAATATTATATGTGTATAAAAGGTCGAGAAGTTAACAACTTTAAGTTAAAAAAGAACGTTTTCTATCTACGTAATCATCTTCAGGTTTTCTGAAGATGATGACGTAGGTCAAAAACGTTTGCTTTTAACTTAACTTTTTTAACTTCTCAACCTTGTATACACATATAATGTACAATGAAACTACACAAGGTACTTCATAGCTTAGGTTTGACTTAACGATCATTCTCACTAGATATTTGGGTATATTCAATCTCCAGATAGCAGAACGGGAACGAGTTAGAAGCTTTGACGTTTACAAGGAGAACAAACGTTTCCAATCAGGAAATTTAATCTTGTTTACCGTAACTTAGTGTATAAATATACAACATGCAATATGAAATAGACCATACGCCAGGTGTATAATAGGCATAGGCATAAGGAACTCCAATTTAAACTTTAGTCCCCTGTCCACAACCTGCGTCTCCTGGAAGAGGCTACATACTTCGTTTATTATTCCTGTTCTGTTTCCATTATTTGCCATTTGGGAACCCAGAATAATGACTACAGTATTTTTTAGTTAATTTAGTGTTGCAGCTAAAACAAACTGATGTCCTGCCTCGCTCGACTGCAAAACGTATGAAACGGGATTACGCTGAAGTTCACATGTAGTAGACAATTCTTTTTCATGTACCTGAGCGTAATGATTAATTCTTAGAGTTCGATCTCCAAGTTCCTTACCATTCACTTACGTTTTCATTTTCAAGACCTCAACTGGATTTTACCAACAATGGAATAAATATGTATCCACGTTCTACCTCGTATCTCGCAGAGACACCAGAGTCGGAAGCCGATCTTTCAGATGGACTTGGTATCGTTAATCGCCATGGTCCTCCGCCAAATATGGTTACGTTCAATCCAAGTCCTGAAGAAAAGAAAGAATTAGAAATCCAAAATGGCCTGCCCGGGGTATAAAGTATTCTTACAAATTATACTTCTCCAGACGTACAATATTTGCTATACTTGAAGTGCTCCTTATACTGGGGAAAAAAATTCCATGTTTATTTTCCTCCAAGAGTAGGTTTAAATGAGAAGTCTTGTTTAGGTTTCAGATATCCCTTCATTTAAGATTTCTCACAAAAAATGAGATTCCTAAACTAAACGTAAATTATGAGAAAACTAAAAAGTTTAGCAAGCATATGAAAAGCACCTAATTTGTCGAGAAACGCTTGGATATACGCTGGGTCGGAATCAAAATACTTCTCAACAACGCGACAGCGAGAATGGAATTTCTTCTACAAAAATTGTCGAAAGTGATAATCTTATCATGTTCGAAAGAGTTTCTTTTTATGACTGAGAGAATGAAAAAGCTCACAGGCTTCCCAACTGTTCAACTCGAATAAGTACCAGGTTAATTTATCAACAAAGAGTTCTTACTTAACGAATATATGGCTTATTCAAAGGAAGCGATAGTACGAAACTAGTTGACTTCAATATATGCTTTTAACTAGAACCCGCCAACTTTGAGTATATTTGAAACTCGCCCTGCACCCCTTATTGACGGCTTCGGGAAATAATCTATCTTCCAGATTGTTTACAGTACCATGAGGATTGGTTAGTAACACCTTTATTTGAAACCAAACACTTCAAAAAAATAAGTAGACTAAAAAATAGAAAAAGTAGCGACAAAAAGAAACATCTTAAACACCAATGGCTTTACAATCTTGCCACAAACTACGATATTTCAATATGCTCTGAAAAGACCAAAAACAAACAAACGTCGTTGGTTTATGCCGTAGATTTTCCCCTGTCCCGATGCGACAACACTTTTCCAGCTACTGGTCACTTACCCATCTGAAACTCTTGTGTTATTACGTCTGTTAAAACTCGTGATGTCAATCAGCAGCATGGCCATGCTACTAAAAATGTTGGTAAAAAATAAAAAGCAGTTTTAAGAAAATTATTTGACACTATAAAGGGCTTCCGTGAAACTTCAAGCATAAGTAACACGAAAAATTGTCTCCGGGTAATTAGAGACTACATATCTCCAAATTGGCAAACATTTCAGTTAAGATTTCTCATCCAAATGAACAAAATACAGCTCTGCTAAATTCTTATCTGGTATTGCATTTTTCCTATAAGTTCTGAATTTCCATTTCATTTCTAAATTCGTGAAATTTCAATAAAACCTGACCATCATAACTCTGTATTCCTCTTAGGTATTCCAATATCGCTTCTGATTATCCAGCCAGACACAAGTACAAAGTTTGGGTGTTTACGTATTGTGTGTACACTTATCTAAACAAAGCTGTGTTCTCACATTCTTTCAGATGCTTCTTAGCTTTAAACGGATCGATCCAGCCTAAAGTTGTCAAATCTTACGAACTTCCATTAAAGAGAACCAGAAACTAGTATACAGATGTAAAACAATGACCATTCATATCAATATGACAGTTCGATTATAAATTATAGTACTTAAAAGTAAGGGAACCATAGCTTAACTGATATTTATATACGTAAACTTGCAAAAATAAGATCCAGAAACATAGCTAAGATAGCCTCCTTCCAGAGACATTTGGACGTTACGAGAAGTTTAATTAGTTTTTCAATTCCTAGCAATAAATAGGGCAAAGTATCCTTTATACCTCTTATTACTGTGGGTGAACTCAGTCAGTTTCTTGATGTTAAATGCAGCATGATTACAAATAAAACTTAAATGTAATTTGTTTTTATTGTGGCATTGTCTTCAATAGTTTTCATTATTAATGCATGAGATTGTTCCCTACACATGTATGAAATTCTTTATAATTATGTGAGGTGTCAGCCCTACATTTTTGGAAAAATCTATGTAGTTTTCATTATGAAGTCCATCTATTGAAAAAAGATGCAGAATTAAGTTC
>JBAHVQ010220705.1:0-11114 GCA_036872915.1 Nanipora kamurai
TTCCCCCCGTAACAGTTCAACAGGCGTAACCTTTGACGACGCTATTGCTCCTACTATGTCCAGGCAAACAATGGCTACGTTCGATCATGTGTCTGCCACGAATTGGTACACACGTCCTTCTACACTCGTTTCTACAGTTTTTTTTTCCTACTTTTTTTCTACTTTATCAAACAGAATCAGTTCTAACAATAAATTGCGCAGCGCTCATGTATTCGGCTCGCCTTTGCTCCTCAATAGCAGTTCCGATTCGTTTCTCTGGATCTTAGACAGATTTTGCCGTTCATATTCACGGAGAATATTTTTCTGATTCCTTCCCAATCACTTCCGTCATCTTTATCATCCAGTACCGCATTGACTCTTCCATACGTTCCATAAGCTCCTTCACAAATGCACAGCCTGCCCCGTCATCTTTGAATTGGTGAACGCTCTTTGATCAATGAGCTTGTTCCTTATTACCAATTTTCGCGTTTGGAACCATGTGATACCGATGACAAGGCTTTTTCCAGTTCGGGCGGCCGCTCTTGCTTTAAATGAAGACGCATTTCTTTTTCCGATAATCCGTCAATAACTGAGCACGAGTAAGGATGTCTTGGATACTGGAGGGGGTGTGGGGATACGACAGCCGGTTGATACGTTCAAGGTCTTCGGAAAGTGTTAGTGAGATTTGTCTCGTTTAGTCCGGTTCTTAAACAGAACTCTGGAAATTTCCTTTTTATGACCGGTCCCAAAACGGCAGACTGAGACAGCGACGAGTACGTCGCAGTTCGGTCCTTTCTATTCTGGCAGATTTCCAAGGACATTGAGGTCTGTACCTTTCAAGCTCGTTGCCAAGGGGTTTGACCATCATAACTTTTAGGCTTTTGAACTGGCCTACTGTTATCTGTAACGAAAAAATTAAATAGCACGCCACTTGATTTCTCTATATGGGCTCCCAAAGGGATAGAATTCCCGAGATTTCCTGAAGAGGAAGGGTCTTTTGTATATCCGCTCTGATCTGCTGAAATTCTACCAGTTGGCTATCAAATCCTAGGTGCAATCGCTCGATGTCACCTAACATCTCGTTTCTTAGTTCTTCTTTCAAGGTTTCGAGAAGAGAGGCAGCGATCCTCACATTTACTGTCGTCAAACACTCTTCGACATCTCCAAACGAATTATTAAATTCTTCAACTTTATCCAATAGTTTCGAGAGGAAAGCGATCTCCGACATCATCTCTTCCTGCCGCTTTTCAGCACCTGATATTCGTTAGTTCAGTTCACTTTCAAGTTAGCTAAGTCTTTGTTCAAATTGTCCATCAACAAGACGTCTGTCTTTAGTTGTTACAACTGATTATCCAGTAGTTTGTACCGAGATCGGAGGATGTTATTATTAGAACTCCCTTTCCTGCTTTCACTTAGTGCTTCGCGCATCCATCTTCCAAGGTCCTGGCGGGCTCATGTTACGTCTTGAACCACAAGCATAAGGAACAAATATTCTCCTATGTCTTACGCAACTTGTTTATATATTCAGGCCCCTATTTACATCACTATTTATGTCACTATTCACATAATCATCCAAGCATTTTATCAGTCTACAAGATTATACTGCATTTGCTAAAAATCGGATATGTAAATTAAATATAGAGCGATTCAACCTTGCGGTTTTAGTCACTGAATCTTCTAAGTATGTTCATTAAAATCATAAAATGTTCTTAAAATGGAGAATAACAGGGACACCTACGCATATGATGAAATTAGCTTCGGTTTAAATTGGTCAGTCAGACTCACACAGATCTTGGTTGCGCACTGCCTAAAGGGGTGCTGGTGGCACACTAGCAGAGCACATATCTCTCATCTCTATGACCAGGAGCTCCATAGATTTTCTCCCGGTACTTAGGTTTCCTCCTGTAGTAATAGTGGATCCATAAGGGGTAGCCCTTAGGCAGAACAGCTTAGTTATATCTGACAGGGTTACCCAGTATAGATAGTCACTGACAGATATTTACTTGAAAATCCTAGCCAACACATTTCAACGCCAAAAATGATGCGTTTCGTTGAAAAAGTGGAATTGTCAGGCACAAACGTTGCTAAAATGCTAGTAACATTCTCGATGCTTTTTTCCTCATCAAAAATGTGCTAAAAAAATTCAGCATTATTGGCAAGGAGTCGGCTTGGACCATTACTGATCTGTTGTTTCAGTTCCATATATTTGGGTTGATCGGTCAAACGTAAATTTTATAGGGTAAAACCTTTTTGAATTCAGCCAAAATTTGCTAAACAAAATTTTAGCTCATCTCTGCAGTTTGTTAAGAGTTTATTCTCAAAATGTTTGCTAAGATAGTTTTATGATATTCTTGCTTTGAACAACCATAGACTAAACAGAACCCAGGAATGAGGCTGTTCCTTTCTCAGGGCGCAAAAGTTAAGGTTGGTAGATATATGTACAAAAATTCTGACGTTTCAAGCGAAGCCCCTTCTTCAGAGAGTGAAACGTTTTGCATTTTTAAGGAGTATTTTGAAATGAGAATACATGTAATCAAAGGCAGTTGACTTTCTGGGAACTGTTTGAGTAAAAGTCCAATAGTCAGAACCCAATAAGCGATTGACAGGCTTACTGAAAACAAACAGAATTTTGTTTTCGTACTCATCTATTATGAATATAGTGTAAAAATGAATGCATGAATGAATGAATGAACGAACGAATAAATGAACGAACGAACGAATGAACGATCCTTCAAACCAATAAACGATCGATCGAACGGTTGAGTGACCAAGTAAGTGAGTGAGTGAGCGAATAAATTGCTGAATGGATGAATTGAAAAAACGATGTAACGGACAGTCGTACGAATGAATGAAAGGATGTTAATTCTGTCTTTGTCGGACTTAATCAAATTAAAGAGAAGACAGAATAGCATTTTGTCTATCCTATTTTGAGGTGAATGATGCACAGATTTCCACTCAAGACGTCCTCATGGCAATATGTCCTCGAGTCAAAACGGTGTCAGGTTTAAACATCATAGGGTCAAAACATCCTCAATCCAGAACGTTGTCCAATCAAAATGTAGAGAAGATTAAGTGTAAGAATTCGTTTTCATTCAATACCTTAATTGTGTCGTAACACTGAAAATCAAATCACAGATTTTTACGAATTTTCGTATGTACAATGTCCAAATAATCTATTTCAAGCTGCGTTTTGTTTTCAATTTCTTCACTCTCATTCATTCACAAATGCTCTGAATATCAATATAAAAACATTTAAAAAAATTTTATTATGAGTCTAGGTTACTGCCATTTCTAGGTTCATTTATGGATGAAATAAGCGTGAACAAAAACATTCATATCATTAACTCTAATTCGGTCGACCCCGAAATATACGACAAAAGAGTACGGTCCAAAATTTGGCGATTTTCACCGACTTCCTGTTCGAATTTTGACTAGAAATAAACCTTTCTGGAATGTGAGTAAAAAATTTGAGTCAGAAAAGTGGTTTTTGGCGCGCAAAAGCGGACACTACGATCCAACGACACGAGCACGTTTTGACTAGAGGACGTTCTTACTGAGTTGGGCAGAGAACCAATACTGCAAAGTACAGTCAGTCTCGACAAAATTTTGTATTCGAATTTTGCAATAAAAATAATAAGAATTGGACTAAAAGAATACACACTTAGCTCCAGCTTTCTCAACTTTCCTGATTTATGAATAATTACTGGATGATTACCTAGCCTCTCATTTCCGGTAAGATATAACTCTTGTAGCATCGAACATTCTTCAAGCCCAGCTGGTGCCTGTTGAAGACCACAGTTTGATAAGTCAAGCATCTTCAAATTTCCTAATTTTGGAAGAGTTACTGGGTGGTTACCGAGGCGAAAATTCCCACCAAGATGCAACACTTGTAGCATCGAACATTCCTCAAGTCCAGCTGGCGCCTGTTCAAGACCACACCTTGACAAGCTAAGCATCGCCAAATTTCCTAATTTTGGAAGAGTTACTGGGTGGTTACCCAGGCCATAATTCCAGCTAAGAAGCAACTCTTGTAGCATCGAACATTCACCAAGCCCACCTGGTGCCTGTTCAAGACCACATTCTGACAAGTCAAGCTTCTTCAAATTTCCTAATTTTGGAAGAGTTACTGGCTGCTTACCCAGGCCATAATTCCCACTAAGACGCAACTCTTCTAGCATCGAACATTCCTCAAGCCCACCTGGTGCCTGTTCAAGTCCACATTCTGACAAGTTAAGTTTCTTCAAATTTCCTGATTTTGGAAGAGTTACTGGGTGGTTACCCAGGCTATCATTCCCACTAAGATCCAACTCTTTTAGCATCAAACATTCCTCAAGCCCAGCTGGTGCCTGTTCAAGAGCACACCATGACAAGTTAAGATACTTCAAATTTCCTAATTTTGGAAGAGTTACTAGGCGCTTACCCAGGCCATAATTCCCACTAAGATCCAGCTCTTGTAGCATCAAACATTCCTCAAGCCCACCTGGTGCCTGTTCAAAACCACACGTTGACAAGTCAAGCTTCTTCAAATTTCCTAACTTTGGAAGAGTTATTGGGTGCTTACCCAGGCTATCATTCTCACTAAGATCCAACTCTTGTAGCATCAAACATTCACCAAGCCCAACTGGTGCCTGTTCAAGATCACACGTTGACAAGTCAAGCTTCTTCAAATTTCCTAATTTTGGAAGAGTTACTGGGTGGTTACCCAGGCTATCATTCCCACTAAGATCCAACTCTTCTAGCATCGAACACTCCTCAAGCCCACCTGGTGCCTGTTCAAGATCACAGTTTGACAACTTAAGTTTCTTCAAATTTCCTAATTTTGGAAGAGTTACTGGGTGGTTACCGAGGTGATAATTCCCACCAAGATGCAACTCTTCTAGCATCGAACATTCCTCAAGCCCAGCTGGTGCCTGTTCAAGAGCACATTCTGACAAGTTGAGATTCTTCAAATTTCCTAATTTTGGAAGAGTTACTAGGTGCTTACCCAGGCCATAATTCCCACCAAGATGCAACTCTTGTAGCATCAAGCATTCCTCAAGCCCACCTGGTGCCTGTTCAAAACCACACGTTGACAAGTTAAGATTCTTCAAATTTCCTAATTTTGGAAGAGTTATTGGGTGTTTACCCAGGCTACCATTCCCACTAAGATCCAACTCTTGTAGCATCGAACATTCACCAAGCCCAGCTGGTGCCTGTTCAAGATCACACGTTGACAAGTCAAGCTTCTTCAAATTTCCTAATTTTGGAAGAGTTATTGGGTGTTTACCCAGGCTGCCATTCCCACTAAGATCCAACTCTTGTAGCATCAAACATTCACCAAGCCCAGCTGGTGCCTGTTCAAGATCACACCTTGACAAGTCAAGCTTCTTCAAATTTCCTAATTTTGGAAGAGTTACTGTGTGCTTACCCAGGCCATAATTCCCACTAAGACGCAACTCTTGTAGCATCGAACATTCCTCAAGCCCACCTGGTGCCTGTTCAAGACCACATTCTGATAAGTTAACTTTCTTCAAATTTCCCGATTTTGGAAGAGTTACTGGGTGGTTACCTAGGCTATCATTCCCACTAAGATCCAACTCTTGTAGCATTGAACATTCCCCAAGCCCAACTGGTGCCTGCTGAAGACCACAGTTTGACAAGTTAAGCTTCTTCAAATTTCCTGATTTTGGAAGAGTTACTGGGTGCCTACCTAGGCAATCGTTCCCACTAAGATCCAACTCTTGTAGCATCGAACATTCCTCAAGTCCAGCTGGTGCCTGTTGAAGACCACACCATGACAAGTTAAGCCTCTTCAAATTCCCTGATTTTGGAAGAGTTACTGGGTGGTCACCCAGACTATCATTCCCACTAAGATCCAACTCATGTAGCATCGGACATTCCTCAAGCCCAGCAGGTGCCTGTTCAAGACCACAACTTGACAAGTTAAGCTTTACCAAATTTGCTGATTTTGGAAGGGTTACTAGGTGGTTAGCTGGGCTTTTATTAGCACGGACATTCAACTCTTTAATATTAACAAATGCCTTGAGAAAATTTGGTAACTGTTCCAAACCACAATTGAACAGTGTAACTTTCTTTACTTGCGGCATACTCTTCGAAAACACTAACTCACTGTTAATAGGATTATCCATGATTGATAACTCTGCAAGATGGGACAATTCGTCCAGTCCTGTGGGTAATATCTTGTTCCCATTTCCATTCAGGAAGAACTTCTTGAGATTAAACAATTCACCAAGAGGAAGTCTACTATACTTAACTTTCTGGCGAAGATCATCAGCTCTGTTTGAGGATGTTTTTATAGTCACACCCTCAAAGTAAATGGAAGTGAATTCTCCACCAGGTTTGCAAAATACAGGAAGAGAGGCAGCGTTTATAGTTAATACTTTATCTCCTGGTTGGCCACCAGTGATGATCAGCTCTTCTAAAGAATCCAAGGTCCCAATGCTGTTACCAACAAGTACCCCTTCTTCGTAATCCCTCAAGATTAGGCGCTGCAGCTTCTTCGAAGTTTGAAACCTCAGGGACTGTCCACTCAAAGCTCTACATCGTAAATCAAGGTAAACTGAGCCATATTCATCAATTTCGATGTGACAGGTCTTCCATAAATATCGACCTTCCATTTCTTGTGCATAGGGATGATTCTTACTACATTGACCAAATATTTCAATCGTCATATTAGGTGGCAGGGTATCTGAGGCTGACTCGAGGAAGCTGAGAACATTTTCATGAAAAAGAAAGATTTTCATCACATTTATATCTCTCAGCAGCTCTAAAGGAATGGTTTCTTTCAAATAACCCGCAGGTCTTAAATCAATCAGCATCACGCCGTCATCTTGCATGTATGGTTTACACGTGACACCCTGAACAGCTATCGAATTAACACTCATGATTAAACCTTACGATCGTCGAGCTATTTCATCTTTAAACGTAGTAGTTCCATTAACTCCTACAAGAAAATCGTTGAAAATTACATATTGTTAAAATCAGAAGACGGTTACCTTATAATACTTCATGGGTAAAACAAAAGAACCCAATCGCATAAATAGCAAAACGATTGGTAGACTGCCGAAGCTACTTTGAGCATGTTAAGCCTGTAAGTATTTACCTCAGACCTTTGTACATATTAAACGGAACAGGGTTTGAGGCCCCCTATACCGGATTACTTACGTATCGGATTAGTTTTCGTATCCCGAGCAAAACGCTCCGACAATGGGGAGGGGAAATCACTCCACTGTGAAGGCGATACAACAAGCAATCCCACACATGCCGCATCGTTGCGTATCGTGTGTAAACACAGTATTCCGATACGCTCCGCTTCCAATGTCAGATTTAGCGCCGTATTCCAACAAACTTTAATGGACATTTTAATGGACAACGGATTTTACTGGATCTTTATCGGTAAAATTTGGGTGGATTTCTGGTAACGAGCATTTGACCGAAGTAGTGTAACTGCTTACAGAAATGCACTGTTTTGGTGTCGGATCGGGTGAAGACTGTCCGATGTGAAAAGCAACCCGGTACAGTGTAACTGGGGCCTGCGTTACAAATCCGATAACCACTCTCAAATTTTTCCTTTAAAATTAGAGAACCGTATCACTCCACAGCAACTTCTTAGGTTCCTCGCACTGTGGAAAACTCCGAGAATCTCTGTCTCTTCAAGATCACAGCAAAGCTGCGTGAAAGAAAAAAGCTGCAGGGGAGGATCAAAGTGCCCATTACCTCAATAACTTCCTAGTTTCATGTTTAAAATAACATGTAAAATAATGGAGAATGACGTTAAAAGTTCTTTCATATCTGGCGGCATTCTCAAGTTATCCAGTTTTTCATATTATGTAGATAACACATATGATGACGTGGAAACTCAGTATCGTGACAAATCTAAATTTACGTATTTCGTCAAAACTATTTACCGAAATCATTTAAAACTTTGTACGTAGATATGGTACACGAAATGAAATCAGTATTAACTTACACGGTTCCCATGGTGACAGGTTAGGACCCAGACCTCTTAGTTTGCAAAACGAAATACAGTTCTTTTTGCGATGTGTTGAATAAGGCTGCAAGGGAAACTTAAGCATTTACAGTAACTTTATCAATGCGAAACATAGCCTAAAATGGAATATATATCAGAAACCAACATATTAAACAGTGAGAACGAAGAGGTTTGGTTGCCAATCTGTTATCATGGCAGCAATATAAGCAGATAGTTATTTGATTTTGTGTACCACATCCACGTACAAAGTTTCAAGTGATTTCGGTTAATAGCTTTGACCAAATGCGAAATTTTAAATTTGTCACGATCTTGCTTTTCCTGATTTTACGTCATCATATGCCTCATTTACATATTATGAAAAGCTGGATAACTCGATAACGCCACCAGATATGAAAGTATTTTCAACGCCATTCTCAATTATTTCACCCACCCATTCAAACGAAAGTAGGACGTTTTTTAAGTTACAGGCAGTTTAAGCTTCTACAATGTATTGGTTCAATTTAGTGCTATGGAATATTCAAAACAACAACAACAACAACAACAATATTAAAGGCCATCTGGACTTTCCATAGTCTTCTTTCAGTGAAGAAAATTGGATTAGTTAAAACGTATTTTTCCAAAAAAGCTTTTTTGAGAGTGCAAGAAATTATTCATTGATGATATTTAGTTACTGTACCAGTGGCAATGAGGAAACAGAAAACAGAAGTAACGAAAATCAAATGAGAGGGACAAAAATCTGTAATTTTTTGTCCTTATAAAGCTCTGTTAAACAGGAAGTGGATGTGACATTAGGACATAAGACAAGATAAAGTACACAACTTAAACGTTACTTATGGGTAGAATGAGGGAAGTGAATTTCTAATATTTTGAAACCTGTCTCCTGTGCTTTTCCCCACAAACTTTACTATTTTCAGTTCAGACGATACAATTAGCTAGTGTAAATATTAACACTATTTTGGAAAAACTACGGACATTTCTTTTTCAGCATGATTATGTCTGTTAAAATAGCTTAAGGAAGAATGGTCCCTACAGAAGCAGGGATAAACCTAACCCGATTGAGTGGTCGAGCTTGATTTGCCCGAATATTCTGCTTTCTTAAAAATCGCTCGAATGATATTTTACTATTTATCCTATTGTATCAGGCCAAATCTTGCCCAAACTGTAAGGCAAATTTTTCTATTTTGCCGATTTTTAGGAATTTTGGGAGTGGGTGACGGCCATCCCAGCATGCACGCTCCTGTACAGAAAGTATATGTTAACCAGAGATTGACCAGGCGGGAATCTCAATTTTAATGCGAATATTAAAGCCCAGCATGTTTCGCATTCTATGCTGGGCTTTAATATTCGTACCTACTACCTTACTAAAATTAACCAAGGCCTTTTTATCTAAAACTTTACAAATACTTTTCAATCTGTCTTTTTCTCAAGGAAAGGTTCCTAGTAAGCTTAAAATTGCCATTTATCAAATATAATTCTCATTGATAAAAATGGACCAATGACTTCTGTAAACAATTGTAGGCTTGTAGTATTTCACTTCTCTCTGTTTTTAACAGATTGCTTGAAAATTAATGTATAAATGGCTTATTGCCTATAATGACAATTAAATATCTCATACGATAGATACGCAGTTTCCTTTTAGAAAAAAGCATAGAACAACTGTGTTAATACTAACTGTGGATACAGATCAGAAAGTAATAGAAGACGGCAATCACACTTGTGCTATTTTTTCTTGACCTTATTAATGCATCGATCACTGTGAATCACAAAAGTTCGGAAAACAAGAAGGGTACACAGCAAAAAAATAATTTTCTTATCAAGAAAATTGTTCTTGTTTTAAGAAAAGAATTTCTTAAAATTAGAAAATGATTTTCTTGATAAGAAGAAAAATTCTTAAAATAAGAAATATTTCATTTGCAAGATTCTTTTCCTTAAAATAAGAAAGATTTTCTTAACATATGTAAGGCCACAACTTTTTTCTTTTTTCTAAACAAGAAAATATGATTTTCTCATTTTAGGAAATATTTCTTAATCAAGAAATCGAATTTTTATTTATATACTTCATAATGTTACTTTTTTGAACAGAGAATCTTTGTTAAAGAAATTACTGTAAATCATGCAATTATACAGCAGTTGCGAAGCCGGCCCGATTTTTTGGTCATGCTACGCAAATTTTAAATTGTTATCAGTATTAATTTCCCTAGAAACTGATTGTTTTTACGGTTCATGAACACGGTAATATTAGCATAGCATGACCAAGTTGTCACACTAGCTTCGCCACTTATTATATCGGAAAATGACTAAAAGTTCATGTCATGAAGCAGCACATGCAAGGACATGCATGCTGAGCCCCGTGGATCATCTGTTCTAGTTTCAAGTTCGCTTTTGCGAAAACTTATTCTAACTATATAACGTTGACTTAAGTATATGCGTGCATACATCAGAAATATGATTGTGCAATGTACCAACGCAGGAATCGAGTGTACATTAACGACTCCAAATCAACGCATCCGCGCCTTAAAAAACTGTCGATCCAATCACATCGTGCACACTAGTGAAAAACTAAAACTTCAGAGGGTATTTGCCTTTGGCATGTTGTTCAATTAAGTCACCGACGTCGTATTTCACTGGAACATAGCTTTCTCCTTCACTGTCTAGATGAGTGTGAAAGACATTAAAGTCAACAAGGCTTTCATAGGACGTTATCTCACTTTCCGCTGCCGCAGTTCCCCTGACGTGATATGCCTGGAATCGTTCGCTGAAACACAATGTTTTAAATGGAATGTAATCGAAATAAATGAAGTCACTCACACTCCATATTTGTTTGATCACTCCAAACATGGGAGAGAGTAAATCCTCATCTATGTCGTACATGATCATACATACCCTACTTTCATCACTCTTTATTGAAATACAACAGAGCAATAGAAAACGCCAAGTCAATGGCCAGTTACTATCTTCATATATTTGCTTCTTCACAGATGAACAGGCAAACAAGAAAAAAAAACATGTAAAATTGTGATATGATCTAAGGTATGTCCATACTATTAAACAGGTCATTGAAGAAGCTGGGAGAGTGTTAATGGTGGATGAAGAAGAATGTGAAGATTTTAGGAGAAAATGTGTGGAAAGACTGACTGAAGAGATT
>JBAHVQ010220715.1:0-11114 GCA_036872915.1 Nanipora kamurai
ATATGTAAATACATATTTCGAGAAAGAAATTCTCGAGTTCGTGTGTCAGAATTAATGATATACTTTACGACTAAAAAGAACCAGATGCAAAAAATGCAACTCAAGTGCCTCCGGCCGAGGATTGAACCCGCGACCCTGTGAATCCACTGACCTCTATATAACTGGACTGCGGGTCTCTGATAATTTTGTGTCCGCAAGTGCCCGCAATTGACCAGCGCCAGCTTGCTGAGACATCCGACGAGTTCCGACGAATAATACTACATAAAAACACGGCTGGGTCCTATATAAAGTATATCATTCTGACACTCAAGTATTTCCTTCCCCAAAGATATATATACATATAAATATCATTACATTTTATCGAGTGAAAATGTCTGACATTAATTGAATATACCCTTCACTCAATCAGTATTACCAGCACTATAAATTCAGAACCAGTGAACTCTATATAGAGTAATTTTTCATAGTAGCCCCGCCTTTTGTGAAGAAGTACACACTTCTTAATTTTAACCAGATTGGCTATAGTGATGGCGTCAAAGTAGAGTATGAAAACAGGACGCTGGAGAAATAGATGTTCATCTTTGAAATTCGAAATGAAGGTATGGCGTTTCTGTGGGAAGTGTAACAAAAAATTTATCTCCTTTTTAAGTGAGAAGAAATAATGCTTTCTTTAAGTAATCATGAAAGTCTCTTTAAATAGATTTAAGATTGCAAAACAGTGACCATATTCATAATGGCCGCTAATTTAAATATTCTCAGGTTTATGTGCATAGTAAGTAGCCTCACTCACCTCGTTTGGACGCAAAATTCTGTTGAACTACAAACATAAAAACGAGGCAAGTGAGGCAATTTATATGCTCATGAAAGAAAGTTTAAAACAGCCTCCATTATGACTTTGGTCTGTACGTTGTTAATGATATACCCGGCCGATGTATAACCAAACTTTAAAAAAAGCTACATGTCAGTTCTTTATCTTGTTCTTCTCAAACTCGTTAATAAGTCATGAGGAAAACATAAAAGGAATCAGTACCGAGACATTGTTTTGATACCACGACAAAACACTCCAATGAATTAACCTCACCTTGACCTCGATTTCCCTCAAAGATATTGATATATTTGAAAGGATAACCCCAACACCGTTCGAGTTTTCATGAAACATTTCTCCGACGATCAAGAACTGAACTAGGTGCTTGAAAGAATCTCAAAAAACTCTTTTAAATATAAAATTGCTCTGCTCTTCATAACGAATTTGATAACATCAACCGCTGTCGTCCTTACTCAAATATCAAAACACATGTGCTTTGATACTAAAACACACGTGCTTTGATATCAAAGTGGATGTGTTTTCCGGTGATATTATCCAACTCGTAGTGAAGTGAAAGGGAAATTATCTTAAGATTCTCTCAAACATCTACTTCAGAATGTATTCGGCCTTGTGTCAGGATCCCCTGATGAAACACTCCAGCTCGTTCTTTACGTATTACATCACTCGAGCCACCACTTGGGATGGCCGCGTGAGTCGTCCTTACCAACTGCCACGTGCATGTTACTTTAGTTTGTTTTACTTGCTTGCATGTATGGGCGAGAAATGTCAAAATATCATTTACATTATCGTGTCACCTATTGCTTGACTTATTTGGTTATTTCAAATAACCAAATTTACTGTTGGTTATTGCAATTAGCCAGTTTTCGGTCGTGCGACGAATTTTTCGGACACTTCGCGGCAATTATATTCAATAACAAAAGGATGGCCTTTTTTGACAGTTCGCGAGCATTATATCAAATAATCGAGAAGCTTTTTTGACACTTGGCGAGCATTATTCTTAATAAACAAAATACGCTCTTTTCACACTCGGCTAACATGCACATAGCCCTCGTTACGTAATGACCAGAGCGTGGAACTACCCGACTATGTTGATTTAATTATTATGCATCTTATAGCTATAATCCATTACAGGACCAGTTTTGAAATTAATCAGTTCACACGCAAAAACTCACGCGGTGTATCAGACCTAATATCAGATCCATGCAGAAAACAGACCATATTGATATTGCCGAGTTTCCTATGCATCTCGGGTAGTTCCTGAGTTCTCAGGAAGCAAACGGCCAGTTTGGCGCATATTTTCAAATTCTAATTTTGTCCGAGTAACACAAGTTTGCCCCTGGGGAGACTGGAACTACTCACATTGCACTATGAACTTAGTATCGTGAATATGGTGTATTGACTAGATCATTGGTCACAGACGACCAGTGTAAGACCATTTTCTGGTGTCAGGATGATATACTTTAATACCCAGTCGTGACCAATATGCGAAAAGTCCAAAGGATCTCTGGCTGGGAATCGAACCTATGAATCTAGAACAGCGCCTTGCCAACTTAGCTTCGAAGGCCGTCAACTGCCGAGATCATGGTCGCGAGCTCTGTACTATTTTTAGTGACATTTTTTGCGCGAGTTCTAGAAGGAGTTCGACCTTTTAAGTGGGTTATTGGGGTTAACTAGATGGCAAAAAAGACAGGTGTTTTTTACTCAACTAAAGGTGTGATCACCTTAATCAGGTCACACGCGTATTCTTGGCCTTATCAACCAGTGACGTTTGCAACAGCATCGGAGAGCCAATTGCGCTACCCCTGCAATGCCAAGAAATCCTGCTGATTAAATTCTGCGCTCGCATAGTTAACCTGGTAAGGGTCTTTTGAGTGGGCTTAGAACCCGAAACTCTTATTTGCGGAGAAACTAGTAATTACGAATGGCAATTTAAAAAAAATTAAATGTATTTAAATTGGATAACTCTGTCAGCTGTACTACAAAACTGGGGGAGGGATAGGAGTACAAGGAGAAACCTTCGGCGTTTGGTCGAGTCAAATTGGACTACACTCCACTCACATGAGGCTAATGTAACTCTAATGAGACAACCGCACGGCACCCGAAGCGAATCCGAGGTCACTGGTGTAGGGAAGGGGGAAGAAGTTCCGGGCCATAAACACTCACCATTGCAATCACAAACGTCAAAAACTGTTCTAAAAGGCCGTAAAAAACGAAAACATAACAGATATTTGGCACTAAACCCCGTCATACGACTCTAAAACCCCTTCCCGAGAGTAATTTCTTCCTACGTCTCTGGCCTGGCGGCTCACAGAGGTGAGTAACACGTGCAAAACCACTGTACCATTAGGAGCCCAATCATTTGAGCTTATGAACGAGATAAAAATATGTCTAAAAATGGAAAACGGACAAACTATAGGTTACCATTCTATGCATGGTGCGTGATTAATATCCAAATTAACGTCTGTATCACGATGGTACTGTACAGTGAATTTTTATGGTGAAGTCTGGTGAAGTTCAGTTATAATAGAGAAGATAAACATGATAGGCTAGACCAGTATCCATTACGGTGTTTGCCAGGATTGCGCCACATGGTGGGTAATAGAAATCAATAGAACGATGTTGCGGTCGTTTTGGAGGAAAGATTGGAGAATCCGTTACGGGGTGTTAATAGAGAACTTGCGTCTAGTAAGATCTTGAATCAAGATAGACTGGATTATTTGGCGATGTGAGTGGAACAATTACTCGGTCAAGAGGTGAGATTTGTGGATAACCTAATTATCTTACAACCAAAAATAACCTGATCTGCAACGCGCCCAGGAAACAATCCCATAATACCGGCAAACCAGGAAACAGGTGACACTGAACGGACTGGCCCTTCAGGACCTTCTTATGACGTTTGTCAGGAACTGATATTTTCTTTGGGTCGCGAATTTACTGCCAGACGTACAGCCAAGTTACTTGGGCTATCTGCAAATACTGTTAGGGCACGTTCTTTTGGGATTATTCCGGAATGGGAATGGACAGAAGTGGGTCTTTTTGGGACAGATTTTGGTTAAAGTGTGAATGAAATTGTATTTCCTTTACATTGTTTTGAGGCATTGATTGCCGAGAACGAATCTGTAGATTGAGTCAAAACGCAGAGAATTTATTTTCCGTATTCCGAAATAAGCATAGTCAGAATACGTCAAAAAGAATGCACCCTTCGATAGGGTGCAAAAAGGTGCATTCTTTTTGACCTGTTCAGGTACGTAGGGACAAGGGGTGCGAGACGGGTGCGTTCGCACCTCCCACAAACCGAGAAGGCCCACCCATTGGGAACTGACGTACACATGAAAATGAATTACTGAAGTGAATTGCTGACACACTCATGGAAATGAATTACTTCTGAGATAACTGTAGTGTCCGTGATCGAATTCAAAACTGAGCAATTTGAAGATAAAAAGTCGATAGTTGGTTAATTAAGTCGATACGTTGGTTAATTTGTATTTTGGGGATTGCAGTTTGATACTATTAAACTCTCAGAAAATCTTGTTGATAAAAATGTGGAATTACACCATGGACTCACAAAGCATCCGAAGTCCCTGGTGTTCCAGAGTTTGATCAGCAAGATTTTCTCCGAATTTAAAATCATTCGTTTCAAAATATCTCTGGGATCATAACTAAGTACCCCTTTGGGAGTTCATTCCTTCTGAGGGTTTGTTTTGATGATCTTCACCATATTTTGGTTTCGTCTACGTGCCCTTTTAACGGTTAAATTCATTACTGTTACCAAAATATTCACACCGCGTCAAGTTCGTCTTTCGTCCTATCTCTTAACATTGAAGAGAGAAATATGCATAAAGAGGTAAAATGGCCAGTTGCCTTTGCAATGCATGCTCGTCTTGCATACGTAATGTTTATCTCCAAGCTTCATTATGATTTTATATCACTATCATACAAACCCCTTCCCCAGCTGGAAGTCAACTTCAAAGTTCCGACATTCAACAACTCGGATAGTTTGAGCGATTCTTTTGCTTATTTGTGTTTTGAATGCCACTGGCCAAGGGTATAAATGGAAGAGGTCTATTTGAACCTCGTCAAACTTTATCGTGACAATTCCTGTACGATACCTCTATAATGCAGGTGTTAATTTTGATTTCGATTCCGCGTCAGATTACCCCACTTCTCGCTTATACCCGTCTATCATATGCACCCCTTGCACTTTGTTATTTCCAGGTTGGCAGCCAACTTCAAAGTTCCGATGTTCAACAGCTCAAATAAAGTTGGGAGATTCTTTGGTTTGTATACTTTTTTATTTCCACCGGTAGAATTAATGCAAGGAGTTTATTTGAACCTCGCCAAACTTTTCCATGATTATAATTCCAGTACGATACCTCTACACTGTAAGTGTTATTTTGACCCCAATCACGTGCTATAGAATTCATATTCTCTCTTGTTATGACGTATACGCGTGGGAAAGTGTTCTCAAAATAAATAGTTTGAACCTGGAAGAATCGTGACATGTTTGTGGAACTTGATCGTCCAGGTTAGTGTAGTCTTGGGAAAGCCTGTTGGTGGAAGTGACTGACGTTTCGGCAGCTTTAGCGGCGGTCATCTTCAGAATTTGACAAACATGTCACAAAGTGTTCTCAATTGATAAGGAGGGCATATGACGAGGCTGTCGAGAAAAAAACTTACGCTTGCACTTACGAATTTCCGATGACGTTTCGGACGGTGTGTCCTTCTTTAGGTCAGAGTGTTCGGGGACTGTTAGGAGGGTGGCTTCGTCCCAGCCCGCTCATTGGCTAAGTATGTGACGGGTTGATTATCAGCTGAGCATTCTTGTCGATATTATACTTACAGTTGATTTGAAGAATCTTCTCGTATACGCTGTGATGAATTCCCGAGTCAATGAACGAAATGTTTCCTGCTATCCAGTTTTGTGGCGTTTTCCACGTTACGTGATTTGATGTATTTCGCCATGCAAACTTTCAAAGATTTACTCCCTTGAATGTACACTCTTGAATCATCTGAGATGTCTATCATCTCCTAACCTCACCTACGACTCATGTGGTGTCCCAAGTCACTTCATGATGACGATCGTTACCCAACACCGTCATAAACAAGTACCCAGACCTAAACACCGAACTTGGATCTTACGAACACAATGCTCTCTCTTACTTTCGAGATCTTACCAGCAACGTGGAGCTGAAGAGATGCTGTGATATGCCGTAGCTCTAACCCGAAGGCAGGCACACCATCCGAAACGAAGTCTAAGAAGGTACGCAAGTAGATGTATATATGAAATTTCTTTTTGCTTTTCGTGAGTTCTCTCGTTCTCGTTTTTCCTTGTTGGTTGCCATGTACGGACCTACTAAGAACGAAGCAGCTCCAATGTGTCATGTATTTGCTTCTGAACATATGCGGCCTTTTGTTCTTTCACAAAAGAACACAGCTTGCCATGTCATATGAGTTCGACCCTTTGAGGCTAGATTGGGATGTCTAGACTAGGGTGCTATTCTGGGAATGAAAAGTTGAGGACATGAGTCCTTTGCTTTCGCTTGTCAACACGAAGCCCACTCAAAAACTGGGCCCGGTTTTATAGAACTCATAATCATGATTAACTCCGCTTTCGGGTGATTAAAACGTGGTTAAATTCTCCTACTTTGATCCTGATTGGTTAAAATCAAGCACTAATCCATGATTAAACTTAATTACCTTTTATACAACTAGCCCCTGATATTTAATCTTCCAGAACTACAGATTCGAGACATTCGGTAATGCTAAAGTGATCCAGTCATCACCTAGCCTGATCACCAATTACTTAGGTCTTACGTTTTGGTGGGTTTTTGGGGCAAGCTTTCACGAGGTATTCCTTTGGTTTTACAGCGATCAAACCTTGAAACGACGGTATTTCGGATTTTTTCGCCTGTTCGGCAAATTTGCAGATTGTCTACTCAGTCTGCTGCCTGAAGTTAGGCACAGCATTCTCCATTCTGGTTATGTTATATTAACGTCAATTTGCGTCACCATGAACCTACTATAAAGGTAAGTCTCTAGTGAACATCTGTTGAACAATTTATGGGACAAACTTAAAAACTAGCGCCGGACTATTAAGCAGCGGTTTCATTGCGAGAAGTATCTGTTGAAACAGTTGTTTTCCTGTAGATATGTATATGTTTTCCTTGACGTAAAGATAAATAATCTTGTGGAAGAATTCATTTTGGATGCTTAGGTATCATTACTGGAAATTTAAGACACATATCTGTCACATGTCCACGTGATATACATCTATTCTCAATAGTACAATCTCTTCAATACACTGCGTTAAAAACCATCGAAGGAAAGGAAGTACGAACTTAAACTGTAGCTTATTATCCGGTGGTTGCTGATTTAATGAACATTTCGTTCAGTAGTGGGCTTTTTTACCCATGGTTACGCTTTCATAACCACGGGTTATTTTTAGGTAAATTATGGCGCAATTTGGCACAACGTCAGTTCCTAGACGTGTAGATCGCAACATTGTTATTAAAAGTTTAGAATCAGAGACAGATCATTTTGATATTTGGTTTATCAGGTTTAGCATTTACTGAAAGCTTAAGAGCAGTTTCTGGCCGAACAACCACAAATGTGTCCATTTTAATCTAATGGCCACAAATGTCGAACACTGTCAGCAGGGCATCGAGGCAAATGTAGGACCGACTAAATCCTAGTCTAGATGTTAGAAAGACCTTCATCGAGCGGTATCGGACATTTTCCTGCAGCAGTCATCTAAAAAGCTAATAATTTTTTAATGCTACTGTATACTTGGTTGATATTTTATCTAAATGTTGAAGGCTTTATTGACCTTTACGCAAGACATATGAGACCTTGTTAGTTTATGGGCCCTTTTGTTTCCTCCATATTGAATTTCGAAATTTTGTAATTTTTGCGCATATTTAGCCGCAGTGGCGTTCTGCATTCTTGCCCTTTTAATTCGATTGAGTGCATATGATGTGACTCCTTTTGAATAAACAGAACGGTCGAATGGCAACATGAGAATCGGATTACAAATGATAAATTTTATAATTAGAACTGCGTGATCATTGAAAGTTTCAAGCTTGGTTTGACCTTGCATGACTTGTATTTGTATACACAATGAAACAACCACTCAACGTCGAACGATTTAATTAGTCTTTCTAGGAATGATTGCCCTTGGAATTATTGCATTTTTTATACCTCGATTCCTGTGAATTATTGTTATTCGCGCCTGTTACTAGCTGACCATATTTAACCTGTTGACCTCTTTATATTCTGCATAATAACAAATGATGTTCCCACAGGCTTGTTCGACATACATTCAGTTAACCTCTATGTTAGGTTTTCGTCTTCAAAATCGCAGCTACGTTTAACCCACTGCTTCAATATCAACACCAATGTTCCAGTGTCAAAATTAGTATCAAGCTTAACGCTTATCTCGCAGGAATAACTGTTCGGCGAACACAACCAAAGATTGTTTTGAAATGAGAACTACTTTCCATTTTTTTCGAATTTTCTTGTTAAACATCTCGATCTTCCGAAGTTGTTTTAAGTGTCCAGATTTTCATGGCCCAGGGACTGACAGATCTGCTGTTATGGTAATTTTTAAATCTTTCGCTGAAAAGTATTTTGTGAACTCCTCCTCGCCAACATTTGAGACGTCCCTGCGCCATGACTCGGAGTAATTGAAAGTACACGAAATAAATTGCTTAGCTCATGGCAACACTTTTACACGAACTTAGTTTCTCACCTTCTTTTCAAAAATTATTCAGATATGATGGAAAACCTAAACGAGAACGTGAATGAAACACTCCTGCGTTCCCTCTCCGAAGCCAAAGCAACGTCTCCCCAAGAGAACAACGAAAATCGTCTCGATCAGGCTTTGTTTAATGAGTGTTCAGCGGGAAACTTTCACGCCGTATGGATGCTAGTTTTTGCTGGAGCAACTGATATCAAGCACGGTATTCAAGTATCAATCAAACATGAGCATTATAGAGTCACAGCGCTGTTGCTAATATGTCATGCAATACTAACTGAAAACATTCTGATGCTTGAAAATTTGTTGAAGGGCAACGTGGACTACGAATGTCTGATAAAGTTCTTACCGGTCAAGTTTACTATCTTTGATAAAATAAGGTAAGCTTTTTCGTTTTTATTTTAAAAAAAATATTACTTACAGGAAAATGGCTATGGAACAATTATATAAGATGTAGAACTGAATAAAAAAAAGGTGGGTTTAACGCCTATTTTACAGGGCTGTTTTGTGGAGATATTTAGAAAGAAAAAGAGAAACAAACCAACACAGAAGAGAGAAAGATTAAAGAAAGAAAAGAAAGTAATAAAGAAAGAAAAAAATGGGGGTGAATGAAGCAAGGAAAGGAGAGTGGGCAAGAAGAGAGGACGGAATAAAGGA
Organism: Nanipora kamurai; assembly: GCA_036872915.1. Taxonomy (NCBI): domain Eukaryota; kingdom Metazoa; phylum Cnidaria; class Anthozoa; order Scleralcyonacea; family Helioporidae; genus Nanipora; species Nanipora kamurai. The sequence continues at coordinate 9,237 of JBAHVQ010220715.1, forward strand.
AGCAAGGGACGGAAGCAAACAAAGGAAAGGAAGCCAGCAAGAGAAGGAAGTGGGCAAGGGAAGCAAGCAAGCAAGGGAAGGAAGTAAGCAAAGGAAGGAAGCAAGAAAGCGAAGGACGGAAGGAAGAAAGGAAGAAAGGAAGGAAGGAAGAGGAAAAGGAAGAGGAAAAGGAAGAGGAAAAGGAAGAGGAAAAGGAAGAGGAAAAGGAAGAGGAAAAGGAAGGGGGAAAGGAAAAAGGAAGAGGATAGGGAAGGAAAAAGGAAGGGAAGGATGGAAGGAAAGGAAAAAAAGAAGGAAGCAAAAAAGGGTTGTATGCGCTAAAAACCTTTCCCATCGGACCGTTTAAAGTAACTTTAAAATTGAGTCGAAATATCATCTAAGTCGTTATCTCGTCTTGTTTTTTAATTCATATTTTTGGGTTTACAAGATGATACTTTCTGGAGTTTGTTTCTTCTTGTATTGTGTAAACTAATCCATTCCTTGTTTACAATTGTTAATTTTTGAGCAAGAAGAAAACGCTAGAAGTGGCGTCACATACCATTAACCTTCTTTACTGGGTAAAGTCATTGCTGACGAAAACTTCCAACCTTAACCACACCCACTTCGATTAAATTTGCAGAACATGTTTACAAAACAAAGAGGACTACACTACGGTAGCAATAAAACTTGCGGGACGTTCCAACCCAAGACCAATGGAAATCTTACAATGTTTACTGTTGAATACTCACTGTCAGGAGAAACATGGAAAAGTCGATTGGAGAAAACTCCATTTGGACAACATCCAAGAATCTTGGTTCAAATGCATTAAGGATTGGGTACAACACCTTAATTTGTCTCATAACAATCTTACCACATTGCCAACAAGTGTTTCTGAATTAAAATTGTTAACAGGACTAAATTTATCTGGAAACAACTTGGAAGTGATTACTGGGGAGATTTTCAACTTATCTTGTCTTCGAACCCTAAATATTTCGAGGAATAACCTCCATGAGTTGCCCGAATTCCCAGAATGGAAACTGGCACTGAGGTCACTCAATGTAAGCGACAACAATCTGAATAAACTGCCGCAGTCTATGGCGCGATCTTTCTTGGAAATTCTTAATTTGAGTAAGAACTGTTTCACTGAGGTCCCACTGTGTGTGTGTGAAATAACTACGCTGCGGGACTTGGATCTGAGCTTTAATCGCAAAATTAGTCATTTGCCAGACGAGATGGGAAAACTACGAAATCTTTGGCATCTAGGATTGAAACGTTTACACAAGGTAATTAAGTAATTGTGCGCCTTATGGTAGCTTGGTGTGTGTTGATGGAAATTGCGCGTGCTCCTCAAGCTTATAAACTCAGAAAAGTTTTCTGTGCCCCTGACGGGAATGGAACCCGTAACCTTCTGATCGCCGGTGAGATGTTCTAACCATTGAGCTACATATGAACTCAGATGGTAGAGAGGTTACTATTTTTGCGGGTTCGTAGTTGACATGTATACTACTCACTGCAGTCTGGACAAGTCATGTAATCCACATTAATTAACGATACTGGCAGATTTTGTGCGGTAATTAGATTGATTGATCAGATATCCAAACACCTCGAAGTTTATGAAAAAACCTGGGCTATCACCCCGTTTTCAACAAACTTCTCGGTGTCTGGATATCCTGATGAAACAATCCTCGTGTATGATATATTACATATAATATATAATGTATATCATCATATACATTAATATATAAAATATATGTGTAAATATATGTCTCTGTCTCTGTCTCTCTCTGTCTCTCTCTCTCCATATATATATATACATATATATATACATATATATATAACTACAGACGGAACCGTTTCGGCCTTATGGGCCTCATCAGTGTAGTGCTGATGATCAGGATG